>DWNA01002558.1:0-11504 GCA_018249835.1 Heliconius besckei
AGATAATGTTTTTTGTCATTGTGAGACTGTAGAAAAACAAATTATTACTAATCTAAGCTCGGATCATTGTGGTCAAATGTTTTCGGTAATAGATAAAACAGTCGCAGAACGTAAACTAATATCAATTAGACCAATTACTGAAAATAAAATTAATAATAAAAAATAGCAACCTTAGAAATAACCGGATTAAATCCGAATCAGTTATATTGTAAAGTTTTTAATTTACTCTCTAGAGAGTTTGATGACATTTTTAAAGTTAAACAAATATATAAAAACTCGAAGTTAACTTTTAGCGACTGGGCAACTGTTGGTATATACCGAAGCAGAAACAAACTATACGAATCATATAATATGAGGCAATGGAATCAAGATCCGGAGTTCTTGTTAAAAGTTAGAAATTTTTCAAAAATATTTAGAAAAGGTATGTGTCCAGGCTATGTCTATTTTGCAAAAATTTTGAACTCTAATAATAAAATTAAATTTATTAAAATTATTTTATGGGTCTGAGCATACGTGTATATAATAAAATTCCGCAGTGTATTCTAGGTTTGCCACTTCCAAAATTTAAAATATCAGTAAAAAAATTCTGACATGTAAAGCTTATTACACTGTTCAAGAATATTTAGAGGACAAACATGTATGGAATTAATGTCTATTGAGTGTAATGCAGCATAGCTGCCAGCTAATGTAATAGATTGTACCATTGATTTTGAAAAGAGCAACTGTTGAGTTTCTTGCCGGCTCTTCTCAGCAGTACTGCCTTCGGAACCGGTTCTAGCTTTTTGTTCATATGTTCATTCGATATATTCGATAAGTCTATTTGAATAAAGAATATTTTGAATTTAAATTTGAAATTTGCCAAATTACAAAATTGATTGAAACTGCATTTACACCGGTTAGATAACGGATAAATTGATATTATTTTTAATGGGAAGGGAGAAAATGTTGACACTATTTCGTATTTCCCGCACTTTGGTATACTTAAAACTTTATATTACATTGTTTCTTAATTCTTCTGTTTCCAGTGTTTTCTTCTTGCTTCTTTATTCCGTCGCTCGTTTTATATTACACTTTAAGATAGCATCTAACAACGTTCTGTTACGTGCCTAAGTCTTTGGCGACCTGAGATGAGATTGGTTGTGACTCGTACATTGTTAGATTTGTTTTAGAATAGCTCTACTCAACTTAGTTGCTTCTTTTACCTTTTTATTATACATATGTATACTAAATAACTTCACGTTGTATCGCGCATATATCAGGGTAGGCAAAGGGAACCTAGTGTTAAGTTACTCCTATCCCTATGAACTACCCGTTTTGGAGATATTATATGTTGAGTAACGGAGCGCAACCTGAACGCCGCGTTTTATCTTGTTATCACAGCAAGAAAATCAGAAAATATGTTGGGAGCAATAAGTAAGAGACATGAAGTTTCAGTTGTTAATTTAAAAAGTCCATTTTAATTCAATATTGCGTAAAGTTTCCTTTTGATTTCTTTTATTTATAAAGAAAAGTATTATTTATATAAGTACATTGTACCTACATATAACAAGTGATTCATATTTGTGGTTAGACTTTCACAATACTAAAATAGATGCGATGTCGACGGTCGGTCGCGACACACCCGATCGATATCTACCTGAGAACTTATATCTATTTTTGAGAGAAGTTATTTTATATTGAGGACGAGTTTTTGATACATTTTAATGTGTTTCAAAAATTGATTCAATATTTTGATTCAATTTTTTAAACTAAAACAAGGAGTTCAATTATATAATTTTACAAACTTATGTATTTTGTAGTCCACCGCGTATTATTTTCCTTAATTAAAATCGTGTTACTTTTATAAAATGATATAAAGTTTTATATTTTCGCTATATAAAGTTACTTGCCAATCTTTGTTTACATGTATTTGTAAGACATATAATAAATATCGTTTTCTACGTTACTCTAGGATCTCCCCCATATTCCCTTACCTAGCTACATGCCAAACTTAATTTTAATTTTATGATCACTTTTATCGAATTAAATTTTTATATCAATTAAATTTTAATTATATGATTTTCTATTTTAGATAATGGTAATAGACGAGAACGAGGCTCGTCTACGCGTGCGCTACCCACTCAACTGCGAGAAACGTCGGAACTATAAGTTTGACATTGCCGCCGTGGGATGCGACGGCTCTTACTCGAACACGTAAGTTGCAACCCGCATGTAGCAGTGTGATCTCAGACTTGAAAGTAAAAATATAGTCTCTGATGAATGACTTATGGAATATTTATATTTTCTATTTCAGTGTCCCGGTACATATAACAGTAACCGACGTAAACGAATTCGCGCCGGTGTTCAGCCAAGCAGCGTACGTACGCTCCGTAGACGAAGGCAAGCTGTACGACGAGATTGTACGCGTGGAAGCGACAGACAGAGATTGTACGCCGCGGTATGGGGACGTGTGCAAGTACGAGATACTTAATGATGGGGACCGCAGCCAACCATTCATAATTGATAATGAGGGTAATTCGAGATTATATTACGATTTTTTATATTACGATTTTCGACAAATCTCTTTGTACGATTAAAGAATAACATCGTGTTTTTATGTTTCTGTATAATTTGCGCGTTTAAAGAATATTACATATTAATTTATAAATTTGTCAAACAGAAAACGTACTAGTAATTATTTAGATATTTGGATATATTATTGCTAATTAAAATTGCAATTACAATTTAAAACAAAATAAAAATTAGAGAAATGTACCGTAAACGTGAATCTAAAAATATTTGTAATTATAATATAATATTCCTTTTATAGGTGTAATCCGCAACACAGAGCCTCTAGAGTACGACAAATCGCACAACCACATTTTGTCGGTAGTTGCGTACGACTGCGGTATGATGCAGTCCGCGCCCGTCATGGTCACCATCAAAGTGAATAAGCCTTGTCGCGCTGGGTGGAAGGGTAAGTAGTCAATGGGGTAGGAAATAAGATGATGTCTATATCCATACATATTACTTGCATTTAAAATAGACAAATGTATTGTATACGATTTCCATTTTAATTAAACTGCGAAGTTTTAAGAATTTATTGTTACTATCTTTATTATCAACGCGACGGTTGTGAGTTCGATTCGCACCGAATAACGCCCGCGAAGCTTGAAAAGATTTTTTAATAATACTAATACATAACGATAACATTAAGACATTCATTGATTTGAAACAAGATCAAAGGCGTAAATTATTATTTTAGACGTATATAAGGGTGTATACAAAAGTTTCATCTTATGAAATGACATCACAAGGCTCTTTTCTCTAAGAGGCACAGAAGTTTCAAAATTACACACAAAACTTTTGCTCGTTATAAACTCAAATAATTAAACAAATTATACGGATTCGTCTTCATGCAAAACATATGTTTATGTATGTGTATATCTAAGTTGGTAGAATGGATGTCATCAAGATGCAATTAGGGCGTAGCTGGCTTTTGTACGTTATGTCTCTAACTCATTGATAATGTTCTAGGTCTCGCAGAGCGTGTAGACTACGCACCAGGTACAGGTCCTCTTGCTCTCTTTCCTGCTGCAAGATTGGAGGCGTGCTCCAGCGACGAGAGGTGTCCAGGGGTCACCAGGATCCAGGCAGCTGTCACTTTGCAAGCTTCCAGAGCTGGTGTAGCTTGTGACAGAGACACTTATACTTTACACTCTCAGAGGACTATTTGCGGTAGGTTGTATAGCCATTAATGTTTGAATACTTTGATGAATTAATGATAATGAGAAAGATAATACTTATGTTAATTGTGTGCATATACATATGATATTGGGCTTTTTTTAATTTACAGGCATGGATTCTAAAACGATCGATCTCCTTCCAAGCCCGGGTGCGGGCAACGAATGGGCCAAGTCTCTGAAACCAGACTCAGGTATGGACTCAGACTCAGGACACATTACAATCTGAAACGTCAAAAATATTTTTTTAAAGATATTTTGTTGTATCACTTAATTGTAACAAATATTTATTCATAATAATGTATTATACACATTTACTTTACATTCCTAACTCATTTGATAAATTTACATTCGTTTAGCAACTATCCAAATACGCTAGAATTTAGATCGGCACTGTATTAATTCGGCTATAACTTCGTGCCGAAGTTGAATACCGCAGGAACTTAGCCCAAAACGCTCGTCTACAGTCTAACATGTGCTGGAATATCTCTAGAGATATGCTAATCTGTAACCATATTTCCTTATCGCTTCAGACATTGATCTATATGCATGATGTATTTATGAATAATTGTATTCGGTGTCTGTTTGTATATTACGAGTATATATGGTTATGATAAAGAGGCCCCATTATGTGCGTTGTAATGTACATTGTAAAGCCAAAACATTTGTTCTATTGTATTTTTGTTCCGCTTCTGCAGTGATTTTTTTGTAAATCATGGGGTAGGTACTCGTAAAAATTTATCATTTTATTTTTTAAAATTTTACAAAAATCTAAATCTTGGCATAAAAAATCTTCTTGTCAAGCAGACGACTAGTATTTATTCCATCAAAGTTAGATTGCTTTAGAATTCTAAGTTATTGGCAAAATAAGCTATACTCAACTCGCACATCTGAAGATTATAAAATAAGAAACAAATTACTGACCTCTACACGTTAAAATAAAAATAATTATAATCAAAGTATTAATTCCTTTACTTTATAAACAGGACGCGATGGCGAGCAAATATTCGAATTCGACGGCGAATCCACATCAGCTGTGGTACCAGAGACCATCTTGAAGCATTCCCTTGGATCCACCTTCTCAGTCAGCACCTGGTTGAGGCATGCTCCTCCTCCAGACCATGACAAGCACAGGAAAGAGCATGTTATTTGCTTGGCTGATGATCATAGTGAGTACTAATATTTTTTTATATGTTACCTACTTAATATTCTATATTATAGACCGTCTAATATTATAGACCGTCTTGGGTTAGTAGTTCAGCTCCTAACTTTAAGTGCGACGGTTGTGGGTTCAATTTCCACTAAAAGGAATGTGTCCATGCTCTAATAATAAGATATATTGCAGCGTTTAATTTCGCCCCTTTACAAGTAACAGGAAACAGAATGATTTAACAAGTTGGGTCTGTATGCTAAAAACAATGTGTACAATATTATTACAGAAATGAACCGACACCACTACGCGCTGTTCGTCCGCAATTGCCGACTCATTCTCTTGTTAAGACGAGACTTTGGCGAAGGAGACCTAAACATCTTCAGACCAGCTGAGTGGCGCTGGAAGCTACCTGAGGTGTGTTATGATTGTATCTTTGAACTTATAATATTCGATGCTAAAATATTTGTTTAATAAGTAATATTTTTAATATATTTCTATCACGAGGTATCTTTACTGTGTATGTTAAATATTTTTGAGAGAATAAATTATTTACTTAATATAACCACTTTTACCACTATTCAATAAATTACCACTAATTTACAAGGAAGGTTTACATGCGACGAATGTCACACCTTTGGACTCAAATCCATTTACCACATCAATTTGTAATGATTGATGAACAAGTATTAGATTGGTATGTTGATTTTAGTGGTTATATTAATGCAATTAGATTATAATGATATCAATACTCAGGCAATACTCAGGCAATATCCCTAAAATTGGTCTGTGCGTGGAGAACGGAGTCTTAACTCTAGGTTACCTTTACTTACCCTGCTGTATAGGATAAAGCAAAAAAAAATCAAATTTTAACCTACATATCCTAACCACCATTATTTAATATATAAATACAATTCCAAAAGGTATGCGACAACGAATGGCACCACTATGCGGTGAACGTGCGGTTCCCCAACGTGGAGCTGTTCGTGGACGGCGAGGCGTGGCGCGCTCCCGACACCAAGGCCCCCGAGGTTATAGACGACTGGCCGCTGCATCCCGCTCATGGGGTCAATACTACCTTGGTTGTTGGCGCTTGTTGGCAGGGTGAGTTGTGAGAAATGTGATGGGTTTTCTTTAATTTTATGGTAAATTTTGGTTTAAAATAATTTCCAAACTTATACATATTATACAACCATATATTTTATACAACCATATTTCTAATAATTTCATTTATGTGTATAGTATTTGAATCTCAATTTGAATGTCCGATGGACGAATGTCTGTCTGTTTTTCATTATTGTACACTTCAATGGCATAAAAAAAATGTTATGCCTACATATATTTTCAATAAACTTTTCGTCATATAATCAGACAAGTTATAGTCATAAACTACTAAAATTCAATTCTCATATTTCAGGTACGGAAAACGACATGAAACACCACATGCACGGTTGGTTGGCAGGTCTCGGAGTGCTAGTGGGCGGAGTGCAGTCCGCCGCCGCGTTGCGTTGTACCGCCAGATGTAGGGAGGGACTGAGTCTGGCTCCTGATCTATGTTAGTATTGTTGTGTTTATTCTTTCTGGTCATTACTTTAAAAAATAAATGTCATTTTTACCACATTACTCAACTATAACACTGCATAGAAGTCGTAAGATTGTTTAACTTTTGAGTAAAAGGTGTCGTATGTTTAACCATGAAGTAAGGAATTAGAAACTATTCGTTTTATTTAAAACTCATATATATGTTATTACTTACATTAAGAAATATGTTAATTCCCAAATAGATCTAAAGTCAGTATCGGTCGAGGGTGACGGAGCAGCGGAAGTGGAAACATTGGTACGTCGAGTCGCATACGGCGACGCGCGTGCCTTCCCTACGCCTGGAAGACGGAATGTGCACCTTGCTACTACTATCACGTTAGTATTTTTGTTTTATTCTTTTTGGAAGATTTACACTAGAGTGCTGGTTACGGTTCGATCTCAGTCTGTTAAAAATATTCGTATGTGGGAAGCAATGAAAGCTGTCGTTCCGGCTAAGTTCCGGTCCAAGGTCCATGAAGGAAATATTTCTCATATAAGAACATAATACCGGACAGTAAACGAGCCGTGATCAACACTATTTATTATTTACAAGGCTCATGGGGGAATGGTCTGAATGAAGCCGTAACGGTTTTGAATATAATTTTTGGTTTCCTCGTTCGGATGAAATGAGGCACGGTTTATATAAGATTTTTTTAGCTTCACGCTGTATCTCGCACATAGCAAGACAGGCAGAAGGAACTTGGAAAACTTAAAAATATAAAATAAATTATTCCCGCGAGTGGAAATCGATACCCATAACAGTCACGTTTACAATCACACACTTGTACCCCTGCGCCACGGCGGCTTGTCGTGTTGGATGCATAAATTTAGAGTAATTTCACAAGAACATGGTTAAGCAGAAAGTGGGGACTGAAGTGTCGCAATTGTCATCATTAAATGCATACTAATAAAGTTGAAAATAACATTTATTAAATACTAGCGGCCCGCCCGCGGTTTCGCCAGCGTGAACTATGTTATTATTAATTTCTGTCTCCATAACTACGTCCTAGTGACGTCTATGCCAAATTTGAGACTCCTAGCATTTGTAGTAACGAAGTTTCATACACATACTTTCAACCCCAAAAACAAACCCTTAGAAGTCGAATATTGCAAATAGCCGTCTTAGCGAGCACCTACGTCCTATAAATAACTCCTATGCAACATTTCAGATTCCTAGCACATGTAGTCTCTGAGATTTCGTGATGAGTGAGTGACCTTTCAATTTTATAAATATAGATATATGTGCCCACAGTTGCGACAACGGCCGTGTAATAAAGGCTCGTCCAGCGGAATCCTACGTGATGGTGCTGGCGCCACAAACGCCCACTATTCTGCTGAACGGCAGCGCGGACGCGGCGCGCGACTATGCGCACTTCCGCGCCGGCCTCGCGGTGTTCCCGGACCTGAGGGTGCAAGTGCTGGCGAGGGGGGATGGGGATGGGGAAGTTAGAGGTAATGTTTATGGAGGAAAAGGGAATGGGGAAATATGAAAATAATTTTCAGATGTTGATGTTCGCTGATTATTGTATTATGTGATACTTTGTGTTGGTACTATGCGTTAACATTGAGGAAAGTGAAAATAAAAAATATTACTTTGCGTACCTAATGGTAGAATGTAAATCAAAGTTTGTTTTGTACATTTTGTTCTGTTATACAATATAACTATTGTATCAAAACAAATATATCACCTTTATAATTTAATAAAAAGTTTATAAAATTTTCCATTTAACTTTAAAATGTAGATTATAAAACAAACTTTGATTTACATTATCCCATTAGGGAGTAGTATCTCAATAAATTTTCTCCTTTTAATCAGAAGTTGACACACAAAAACTCGACTCCTGTGTGGTATCCGTCTACCCGGCGTTAAACCCCGACCACGAGGCGCTGGCACTCCGCGGCGCTACACTCCCCGCGTCAGATATCCGAGCTACTCTCACTAGAGACGGGGTTAGCTTAACTGGAGCAGACACTGTACGGAGCTATCAAAAGGTAAGTTTTTAATTTCAATTGATTGTTAACTTTTACATAATCTAGGAGGTTGCGATGCAATAGAACATAGGTAAAAATATAGTATGTATAATAAAGTCATTTAGCGCCAGAAGCGGCTTAGAGGGAGCACAAAATTTTAAAATCTCTGGTTGCCATCGCGGCGCACAAGTGTGCGAATGTAAATGCGGTGTTTGTGGATTCGTTTCCCACTCTGAGAATAAAATATTTTATATTTTTACTTCCTTGCTTTGATATCGAGGCAAAGTTTGGCATTGAATTTCGCCATTCAGCACTCAATTTTAATTCAATATTCTAAACAGAAGTGCTTCGATCCCTAAGGGCATTATAAATACACTATAATGCCTCAAGGATGGATCTATAACTGTATTTTTTAAAAATTTTACACAAGTAATACAAAAAATGTATGTTTTACAGGTCCTTCGTGAAATAGAGTACAGCAACAAGAAGCCAGCGTACTACCTGAACCGCGTGTTCAAGCTCACCTGCTCTGAGCTCAATGGAAGGTTCACAAGCAACGAATATGTGCAAACTGTAAGTGTGTACACCCTATACAAACCTCATCATGATAAAAAAGACAAAAACAGATGTCTTAATTGATTTTATTACGTTGCTTTATATCGTGTGTGAACGATATGAATGTGGGTTCAATTTCTACTGGAGTAGCCAGTTTGGCCATTGACACACTACGTTTTCTCTCCTTACTTTGCTATTTTCAGAATAGCGTTTTTTTATTTCTGTACCATAAAGTTAAATCTGTCCAAATATACTAACATAAGTTGTACACAACAGCTAACCGTGGTACATCCTCGTGCCGCCAGTGATGCGCACGCGCAACGCCCCTCCGGCTTAGCAGATAAATTGGACGTCGCACGCGATAAGGTGGGTTTGAATACAGCTATAATTAAACTTAGTTTTAACTGACGTTCGAATGCGATAAAGATTTGAGAATTGTTGGGCGTTAATCAATTTTTTAATCAAGGTAACTTGAAAAGTTTTGTGTGGGCAGCTTTTAATTATCAATTATATTAAATAATACTTTGTAGGTACAATCAAATAACATAGAGGGCTCGATGACGGCCCCTCGTGCGTTCTCCGCACACGCTCTCCATTCTCCCCACTCGGTGGAGATGCCCTCCGCCCGCCTACTTGATTTACGTGATCACGCGCACGATCATGCTTCTAGTGAGTATTTTGTATATTACATATTTTGTTCAATTTTATATTACGGTTGTGGGTTCAATTCCCACTCGAGGGAATGAAATATTCATACTCAATGGTTGAGGCCATCTGTGCCGCAAGGGCACACACGTGTGAATGTAAACGCGACAAGTTATTGTTTCGATTTCGAAACATTTTAATTTCTTTGCTCTGGTGTCGAGTGTCGCAAAGCTTGGCGGTGAGTTAATGTTTCCAGATTTAGGACTTTTACCTTTTAGATGATATTTATCGACTGTCTATCGCAGATAAACAATATAGTGACATAAAAACCAACATTTAATTCAACAGATAACGTAGCAGTGCTAATAGGAGCGATCTGTGTGGGCGCGATGGTGGCGCTGACGGCGCTGGGAGTGGCGCGCGCGCGCTCCCGCCGCGCAGCACCGCGTGTGCGCGTGCCGCCGCATGACGGAGAGATGGCGTGGGACGACTCTGCGCTAACTATCACTGTTAATCCTATGGAGGAGGTAAGCTTGCACGCTCTATCCCACTATTACGGGGAAAGCTGAGGGAACCTTGTGTAACATCTAAGACTGTAAACACGATATTTGCAGGATTGATTCTCACATGGGTGAATGAGTTATTTAATATTTTAATTTCCTCGACTTGGTGACAAGAATTAGGCATTGAGTTTAGCCCTCAACACTTAATGTCTCAAAAAATGCAAAAATTATAAAATATGGGATATATGTTTAATAAAAAAATGCTACCATTGTATTAAGCATATAACAATTTCTCAGTCTATTCAGAAAAATGTATTGCTTTGTGGTCAGAACGCAAGAGGTGTTTGTTCAAACCCCGTTCAAATGTTTACACGTTTCCTAGAAAAAATAACTATTGATAATTTTCGATATTAACAGACGGTAACAGAGTGTGGCGTGGCGAGCGCGAGTGCCGGTGCGCCCGTCGACTCCGACGCTGACTCCTGTTCCGACAGCGACTCGCACAATGACTCCTCTGATGAGGAGGATGAGGGTAAGTGTACTGTAATATAGTTAATATTATCCTATGCGCACGCATTATCCTATCTGGCAGTCAGAAGGAACTTAGTGTTGAGACACTCCGTTCCCAATTTCCACCGAATTCCCGAGGTATTATGAGGTGAGTGGCGGAATTAACGCCGCGAACTTATTACCAGTATGACGAAATAGTGAGAATCAAACCCACAACTTGAACCCCTGCGCCACGACGGCCTCAATATTTATTTAGTGTAAAAAAGGATACTTAATGACATATTATTGTTTTTGTTCCAGTGGTGTCCGCCAAGCAGCACAAATATAGGAACATCAGCCAACTAGAGTGGGACAACAGCACGATGTAATTTGTATCTCCGTCTCGCTGGCACGTGCCCACACCACATACACCCCTCTCGCTCGCTCTCACCCCCTTTAAATAGGTTACTAGTAAAACCACTGGACCTGGTTATATATAACTTGCTTATATATAAATAATTGTATTTAATAGTTAATTAAATATAAATTTATAATGGCATTTAAAACGTACAAATATTATATGATGTTGTGGGAATCAGATTTTTTGTGGTAAATTTTTTTATCGATTTTCTATATACATTTATTTTTATCATAGCTAGCCCGTTTCTCCCGTTGCCACTCGCAATTTTTTTTTAATAGGCGATAGGGCTACAAGCACAAACTAATTTTTAAAAGTAACTTATTTAAATTTATCATATACTTACGTGATAGTAAGCGAGTTTTTCACTGTTTATAATAAGGAATTGATTGCGTCACAAGTTTTGAAAAGCACAAACTTCCGTTTCCGGTTTGGAAATTAATAAAAAATAATTATTGAGAAAATAAATA
>DWNA01002559.1:0-11502 GCA_018249835.1 Heliconius besckei
CTCTCGTAACATAAAACCGTAGAGCGATGTAAATTAATTATGATATTAATTACACTAATACAGCATTAACTTATATAATCCCTAAGTCATTAATCATCTGTTTAGTCATGTATTTAGTTCAATACGTGTTCTGGCTAAGACAATATTGTCATTCGATATGTTATAATATATTACTGGATTAATTAGATCGATCCTATTATTATATAGGAGTATGATCCATATCGATATTGGTTTCTGTTTCTCGGAGGGCAATAAAGTGCACTCCTCCCGGAAGTTTTAATTAACCGACCTCCCCCCCCACTTTGACGTCGTGACAGCAACAATCACGCAAGTAAAATGTCATTAAGGAGACCGATACGTGTGATTCTATTACGTATACTGGCGCATGTGAGATTGCAATTATCTATTATTGTATAATATCTTGGTAATATTTTTAAGTTGTATCAAGATATATTGAAAGAATATTTGTGATAATAGTTCATAATTAATTTAGAAAGGTTTTAGGAATTAAAAAAAAATGATTCTGGCTTACGAATAGATATTTCTAGACATGATCTCATATAATCATATTAAAGCTACTATACCATTACTTATTATTAGTATACTATATATACTATTAGCTACACCACTACATAGAAAATAAAAAAATAAAATATACATATAACTAACATTAAGGTACACTATATAATATAGATATATATGTACCGCAACTCCAAATAACGTTTTTTTTTTTCTAAACCAAGTAATTTCTTTGAACACGAACCATGCAGTCTTATTCACTTGAAAATTAAAATAATATTATTTTAAAAGTATGACATGAAATACAAAATGCTGTATGTCAGCTAGACCGAGTGCTCTCGACTTTAATGCTGAGATTCTCACATATTTTATTCCCAACAACGATACTATCGTGTGATGATAAGTGTGCGTGGTAGATGCGAAGAGTGACAGAAGTAATGAGAAGAAATTCTCATTCACTGCAAACGTTGTATTTTACTGTGAAACATGCTATAGCTTTATAAAGTGATGCGGGGAAGTGTTTAGTTTATGTATGTAAAATTAACATAGTACGAGATTTCTTATTTATAATGAAAGCGTGGCGGAGAAAAATCTTTTACATCTTTAGATGATTTTCATTAGAATAAAAAGTCTTTCAGGTCACGATCACAAAGAACTAAGCAGGCTTTGTAATAAGTTCTAGCGTTCGTTTTTATTATTGCCTCAATGAAGGATATTTTAGATTAGCAAAGCTGTGTGTATCATAATTTACAACTTAAATATCATTATGAAAATTTCGCTGTTTAATTTAACAAGAACCTTAGTAATTTTAAAGCAATACTCCAGCCTATAATAATTCCAAAACATTATCCCAAACCCTCTCATTACATTTACATGTATATATTTATAATGAAATCCCAAGTAGGTAAATTGACATATCGATACGTAATCGAGTACCCGTCTATGATTAATACCGGTCAGACGGGTGACTCGTGCTCAATCGCCATCTGCCCTTATTAATTGCCTTGTCAGCCGTAATCGTGTCCTTCGTTTTACTATCCTACATGTACGCCTATATTACTTAGGCTTTGTTTTATTTTTTAGAACCACCTATGAAAATATTATATCGACATTTTTATAAACAATTACTCATCTTCAGGCTGTATCTTGCATGTAGCAGGGCAGAGGAGTCTAGGGATAAAACACTCTACTTCCCATTTGCCAACGAATTCTGGAAGTATTGCCTGTTGAATGGCGGAACTCAATATCGCGGTTACCTTTAGAGCATAGGCTCTGGTGTGATATTTCTATAAATATTAGATATTTTATCTCATCGATTGGGACTCGAACTCACAACCTATCGTTTTTTAATTTTAATTATTGTTATAAATAATATCTGAGTCTATTACATATAATAAGAACAAGACTTAATAATAATATAGAATTAATATGGTCAATGGTCCAATGAAGCACCGCGAAGCAGAACTACGTAAATCACGTTCTAGATAGCGAATTTGACTTATTAGTGCATAATTAAATTAGTTAATGTGCGTATACGGTAGGTTTTGACTAATGACTTGTGTAAGAGCAGCGATCAACAGATGACAGGCGATTAATTCAATTAATGGCCGAGCGAGCCGGACCTGTATTGAGTAGACTCCCTTTTGACCGAAATCGCCATTTTTCGCAAAACCTGCTGTTTCTAATTCTTTTCGCTTTGTTTCTTAAATATTTAGAAAAACATAAATATATAAAAATACTAGCGGCCCGCCCGCGGCTTCGCCCGCGTGATCTACGTTATTATTAATTTCTGTCTCCATGAGTATCTACGTCCTATAAGTGACGTCTATGCAAAATTTGAGACTTAGCATTTATAGTAACGAAGTTTCATACAAACTTTCGACCCCTAAAACAACCCCTTAGGAGTCGAATATTACAAATTCCCGTCTTAGCGAGCAACTCTAACAACTCCTATGCAAAATTTGAGATTCCTAGCACATATAGTTTCTGAGATTTCGTGATGTGTGAGTGACCTTTCGATTTTATATATATAGACTAACGGACGCGCGCAGCTTCGCTTACGTATGTAGGGGTGAATTCTAATAAACCATGAAACATGTGTTCAATGAAATATTTTTAAGAGTCTAAATTTCAAATTTTATAAAAATCGGTGGGAATTTAAAGATTTTTCCATACAAACTTTCAACCCCTTATTTGCACTCTTAGGGGGTGAATTCTAGAAAACCATGAAACACATGTTCAATTTAATATTTTTGAGAGTCTAAATTTAAAATTTTATAAAAATCGGTGGCGATTTAAGAATTTTTCCATACAATCTTTCAACCCCTTATTTGCACCCTTAGGGGGAGCATTCTAGAAAACGATGAAACACGTATTCAATTAAATACTTTTAAAAATCTAAATTTAAAATTTTATAAGAGTCGGTGCCGTTTTAAATTTTTTTCCATACAAACTTTCAACCCTTATTTCACCCCTTTAGAGTAAAAATTTTCAAAATCCCTTCGTAGTGGATGTCCAGATAACGAAAGTAAACATGAGTCCAAATTCCACGTTTCTACCATCAGCGGTTACGGCTGTGCGTGCGTCTTACCTCAGTCAGTGAGGACAAGTCCTTTTATATATATAGATTATTTTCAATCCTCCATTATAATTATGTAAAATTATATTTATATATAAAACACAGTACCCACCGCATTCAAATCAAGTAACAAAGCTGACACGAAGTAAAATCTTCAGAAATTGTTTCATATGTTTGCCACAATGCGGATTAGACAAAGCTATCTCTGCGGCCTAAATCTTTCCATACAATATGTTAATTCCTACACGTGTTCAGTAAACAAGGGCACGTTGGGATATTTATATTTCCGTTCCCAACATTAGCTTAAATTAGTGAGAACTGGTCGCATTAAAGTTGCAAATGTACACTCGAAACCGAAAAACATTCTCTCACGCTAACAACTTAATTTGTTTCTGGCAATAAATATTATTTCCTAGTCGTATGCTTTTTAGCTGTTGGTATTCAATTTTTTGCTAAGTTTCCGCTTGTCTATGCTAAAACGGTTAGTGGTAGAGGAGGTTGCTCTTATTGATTCAATGGTATGAACCTGAAATTACAACCAAAATTACAATTAAACTAAAAAATCTATACAAAAATACCCACAGTTTTATACTGTATCAAAAACCAGCTTAACCCATATTAGATAAGCAATAGATAAGAGTGCCGCGCCACACCAGCGAGGATTACAATTAAAAGGCTATGGCTATGTTATTACGGGCGATAGTGTCGTGTATTGAAATAATAACCGTCTATCGCCCTCAACCTGAGCAATTGAGATAATGGCGGATGTCAACGATTACCATTAGCGTAACAAGTAAACAACTATGATTGTAGCCCCCACAATGAGCCTTTTGTTTCTCTTGTCGGAAAACCTGTAAATTATTTCGATAGACAAAAGCAAATGGAACGTAGACACTGGGTTTGAGTTTCTCATTAATAGATTAATGTGAATCTACTTGGAAATATTTAATATTTATTTAAGATAAAAAACTTACAAGTTTAACATTAAACTAATAAAGAACTAGATTTAAATAGATATTATATTCATTGTCGTATTTAAGCTGCAATTGCAAACAAATCTAAACCGACTAAAACAAACAATTCTGTTTAAATAATTTGCATATTCGTATAAGTGAGTATATGATACTTTTTACTCACATTTCACTCATAAATGTGCTATTGTTTCGTACACTAATTTACATGGAAATACGTGTACATTATATAATTTCAGATACAAGCTTAATTGATACATTTCAAGTTGCTTGTAGTAAGATAATCCTGATCATAGGTTACACATACCCTTCAAACATCAGTTAGTAGAGCAGAAACAGAGGGAACCTAATGTTAAGACACTCCGTTCACCATTCACAGACAACAGTGAATCAAGCATCAGCAATATTCTTCAGTAGCACAGGAACGCTACGGAACCTGTAGAAAATGATAATAGATTTACTTCTTATATAATAGTTCGAAGAATTTGAAGTCATATAATAAGTTATAACTCTTTCTTTTGTATTCAATTGAAGTAAAAGAATCCAATTGTATTCTTTCACACAATTGTGCTCTACAAGGTCTACGAGTACAACTAGTTATTCAGAGTCGCTTTCGTAACCACATATTTAGAGAGGATTCTATTTATCTCATATGTATATATTTTTTTGTTTCTAGCAAGAAGGATGAGATGGATCACCCATGGATATCTACAACCTCATGGGATTTCCAATACTTTGCCCCAAATATCCTTTAGGCCTCTCTTCCTATATCTTCACATTTTACTGGTATAGAAAGGGATACTCTACTCTTCTGACCACGTAGTTCACTTAGGTGGTTAAGCCCAACTTTGTGTTTTCCTTAATCAAACCGTTATAATTAAACTCACCCCTACTCATTCATAACTTCTTGTTCAATTTAATTTTTTTTTTTAGAAAAATTATTTTTTTAAATCATCCATTAACGCATGAGCACATTTTAAGTTTAACATTCAAATATGTGTAAGTACATTCCACTTTTACTATTTATGGAGAAGTTATTATACTTTAATACTTAATCTCGAGCAGAACAGAGGGCGCCGTTCATCATAAAATAATAATCATTATGAAATATAAAATAGAAGCCAACCAGAACAAAAAGAGCAAAACCTGCATATTTAAAAACACCTGCAATCTGCGTTTTAAATCAAGTTTATCATCTGAGAAGGCAACAAAGCGTGTGTACGACCCGTCCAAGTTTCGCGCGTCACACCTGCTACGTTCCCACAAATTGTAACCAGTTGAAACTCGCAAGTCGCCCGTCCCGACGCCAACTTGCCTTACACTTCATAATTAATTCTTTATTCGAAACAACTTGAACAGAAACGAGCCGAGTAAGCACTTAAATAGTCCAAATTGTGCTGAAGACGCGCCCATTTTTAATTAGTTCAGAAGTGCGCTTCAATTGTTAATGGCCCTATTGTAACTTTGTTAAATGAGATTAAATAAATTGGTGATAAATCAGTACTGGATCGTTGGTATTTTACGTCGTTAATTCTTCACGCTCGGACTTTGTTGTGCTGAATAACGTCGTAACTGTTTATGAATATGTAAACCCATGTGCATGAATAAACAGTGGCCACCATATATATACATAGTTACAACGGTTTATAACTTTTTTATATTAAAAATATTTGAATTTACGCCATACCTCTTTGTAAGCCTCGTACATGTTGACGAATGGCCTACGAATCTTGTTATTAAAAATAATGTCTGAATATACCAGGGTTTCTTTTTTCATAATTTCATCTGAAAAGATTGCTGCACTGAAATATAATAAACTAAATTAATGAAATTAAATGTAATAAACTTAACACAATTAATGGATGTACTTGAATGCAAAAATGAGTTTACAACTTAATGTTTATTAATTTTTTTACTTTTATTATAGCAAATAATAATTATCCCTCCAACATAATATGCTACTTTTTTCTTTAATTTTTATAATAACGTTGAAGTACATTCATTATAAATATTTTCCTGCCAATATATCTCGAAGAGAGATTACAAATTCGTTAAATAATTCAATTTAGGAATTAGATCAAGACCCTCGGCATCCTATAAGCAAATTTCTTGGAAGGTCAATTTTTCCATTCCGTCCACAATACGTAACTGAAAATCACTTACAAATAATAAACTCTTAAACTTAATTAAAGCTAAACAACAGCAGAATGCTATTAATAGAAGATTCGAAGTAGTTCTTATTGTATTAGTTTGTATAGGTATTAAATTCAATTTTTGTGGTTTACCAGCATAGCAGAACAGCCTAAGAGGTGAGAACCACCGCACTGTTTTACCAGTACCTACGTGTAAATAATTCCTTCCTCTGGCCTAAGCGTGTTCATAATTGAGTAATTTTTGGCAAGGCTCCTCCCAATAGCACTATGATGGCGTGTACCTTGAAATATTTCTTTATAATACGAGTAGAAAAGTGGGGGTAGAAAAGTGGTTCGTTAAATTCCGCCCATCAATATGTAATGCCTCCAGATTCCGGTGGAAAGTGGGGAACGGAAGTGTCTCAAGGGGACGGAGTGTCTTAATACTAAGTTCCCGCAACCAACCCTTTTATGTACAAGATACAGGACGAAAAGAAAAAACATAATGCAATTTGTAAATAGTTATTGACAAGAGTACATTCTGTATAACAACTAAACACACGCCGTACATTGCGTTACAAAATCCCAAATAATAACGAGAACCGTAATACTTTTCAAATAACACCACTACACCAATTAACATGATTAATTATTAAATCCACCATCTCCCAACATTGTGTAATATAGCCTATAGATCTACCTTTACGTAGGTCTACCTATACGTAGGACTACCTATACGTAGGCATACCTATACGTAGGCATACCTATAGGTAGAGGTAGAGGTAGAGGTAGGCATATAACATACAGCGTGTAATGTGTTTGACAATCAATCGGCTGGGCCCGAGCGGCGACCGAGCCGGCGACAGGCGTGTTTGTGCACCAGTCATTGTTCACGTTTATATGCGCGCTGACAGATGGATTCCGAGACTCCTTGTTTATGATGATCATCACGTAATCGGTGCTGATTTGTTACGCAGGTTGAGGGTTTTCTTTCAGCAAAATGTGGTAATACAAGAAATTTTATTTCTACCCCAATTTTATACCGTACCGCCGTCGTGGCGCAGCGGCACTAGGGTGTGGCTGCAATGCGACGGTTGTGGGTTCGATCTCCACTCGAGGAAGTGAAATATTTCCATTTCTTCGATCTGGTGTCGAGATAAAGCGCGGCGTTGAGTTCTGCCACTCAACACGCAATGCCTGCAGAATCGGCAGAAAGTGGGCAACGGAGTGTAAGTTCCACTAAGTTCCCTCTGCCTACCCTGCTGTGTGCGGGATACAACGTGAAGCTGTCCTTTTTTCTATACTTTCAATTATACGAAATTCCTTTTTTTGTTTATTATGTTGTTCTATAATCAAAGCTACTAGCCTAGTATTTAATAAGTATATACAGGTGAATTTTATAGTCAAATCTAATAGTTTTTGAATGTTGGACTAATAACTCTTCTCATTATTAATTTGCTGCACTTGCAAAGCTAATATAATAATAGCTCAATCAATTTAGTCACCCCGACAGACCAAAAAAGACAGATAATTATATATTTTACTAGCGACCCTCTTGCGGCTTTGCCCGCTTTTACTACTGGATTATTCATATAATGTATGTTTGCAAAGCACTTAAAATAATGTGAAAATTAATTAAACCCTAATGCAACCCGCATTTTCGTAATTTCAATAAGGATTTTCCAATTGTTTTTCACAGCAAGGATTTTTTTGTAGGTACCGTAATTTTAAATCTGTGCTACTAATCTTTTCAAGTACTCATTAAAATATATTTAAATGACTATTTTTAGATAGTTAAATGACTATTTTTAGATAGTTAAATGACTATTTTTAAACGGAAGAATTTATAAACAAAAACCTACCTACTTATAACTACTACAAAAAATATGAAATCAAATATATCGCGCTGAAATAATACATTCAAGTCCAATTATCCAATACGTGCAAACGCATCTAAATCTTCGTTGCTATAGAGGGAGGCGGGTTTTTTTTTTCGAGCTTGTGGTTAATGCTTTTCTGTCAATTCTGTCCCTGATGAAAAGCAAGCACTACGTGGCTGCCTGTGAGGAAAATTAAATAGAATGCATCGGCCGGGAATCGAACCCGGGCCGCCCGCGTAGCAGGCGAGCATTCTACCGCTGAACCACCGATGCGTGTAAGACAGGCGGCCGCGGCGGACGCATGGCGAGTGGGGAGCCGTTTCGCAGCAAGGATTTTTTGATATTGTAACAACTTCTAAAGTATCTACATTAAATGGCCAACGTAACTAATATACTTATTTATATGCTGAGAGTAAGGGATAAGTGAAACTTGAGTAACATACAGCTGATGTGTCAACGGCGGGATGTGTCAACAATTAAATGCGTTTTTTGTAAAACTATTCGCAATTTCGAAATAGTGTAAAAAGCAAATTTTATCTTCGTCTAACGTAGAAAATTAATAAAGTATTTTAAAGGAAAAGGATTAATACCATTATGGAAAAAATATGATGAAATTATTATTTTTACACAGAAAAATGATCACTACACGTTATTCTTAAAAGATACGAATATGCCGTCGCGGACTTTTTTGTAGATCTTATTAAGAGAAACAATACTCCAGTACATTTTTTTCATGTAGACACCATTACAGCAGCGCATGCGCGAAAGTGTCTCAACGGGTAGGACTTTACAAACATTTATCGTATTTATGTTAATTTACATAAGAATGTACAAATAATAAACTATATATAAACCTTTTATGAAAAATACTCGACCTAATGGTGAAAACCGCACCAAAATCCGTTGGGTGGTTTAGAAGAAAAAGAGTTAGAAACAACAGACAGACACGAAAAGCGACTTTGTTTTATAAGATATAGGACAATCAAACCGTGATGGAATTTATTATTTCTTTCCTGATCTTTCAACTCTCCATCTACGTTTTTTGTTGTCTAGAAGATATATAGATACTAGTACTTTTCTTAAGAAAAGTGGTTTAAGCATAGATTATATTCTTTGATAATAATAAGAGTAAAAGAAAGAAAAACAAAATAATACCAATTTATTATATTATACAACGAAACAATTAAATATCTTTTAATTATACTAACATTTCCCAATTTATTCATTTTCTTGCAGTAAATATTTTTGAACGATACACAAACAACCATTATTTTAATACGAAAACCCACATAAGCTTAATATTTAATTTAACACTCGCAAATATGCTTAAAAAATAAATAACCAGACTTTACTATAACAAAGCTTAATGACGGAGTCTACATAGTGCCTATATCGAGATCGGAGTCAATTAAAAAACGCTGTTCCAGTACATATACATAACATATATATTACTAACATATATAAGTTTTATTTTTAATTAAAGAGCCTTCAAACGTCACTAGCGCCAGTGAAGCAGACTGCGACAACACTGCTCGTAATCACATCATTTCACTTGGTGCGCATAATCCACTCGGTCGCCTCCACAATGGAACATTGGTATAGACCGCGCATATTAATCAGCTATTTCAATGGCTCTAATTAGGCCTGACACTGACAGAGTTACAGTAAACGGTGTACATTATACGCAATATCTAAAGGGACGTCCATATGGAATTATTTGAAACATAATTCTGATGATGGACGTGCGATCGGCTTTTTATGGACCCACCTCAAATGGACAAATATCTGAATTTCTAGTATGGGAAGTTATTATTATTGAGGAACTAAGTGGTTTACAATTTTATAACTAATGTTCTTACATTATTGACAGAAAAAAATATTATAAAACTAGTATTGGTATTTATATACAATATACCAGTAACGAGTAGGTATATTTAAACTTAGCGATCCCAAGTATCGCGTCTACTTTCAACTAGAAAATTATAATTAACTGGTAACACTTTAACGAAGTACAATAAATAGCAATATAGCTGGAGGTATACTCAATACGTTTTAAAGTTCAAATAAGTTTATTAACTCTGAGAGCACTAATTGCAAAACTGTAACAACTTTTATTCGATTTCGTTGGGTTCGTAGGTACTAAAACGTATATTATTGAATTTCCCACAAAGTAATTGAGTTGCACGCACATTACCATATATCAATACATTACCATACATTAATATTTTATAGAATTAGCAGTTTTATAACTATGCAACAGCAAACAATAGATGTTGGAGATTTATATCGCGTAATATTAACACTAAATTTCCATTGTGTACTTATTCTGGCGAATTACGTTTATTTTCAACACCATATTGCTACCGTATATTGTAAATTCTAATAATAATAAATGGATTCAAATATAATACACGGTTTTGTCTATTATTTTCTGTCAATTGGAAAATTAATGAAGTTTTAATATTTATAAACATTATTCATGCGATAATTTAATTCAATAATGCCATGGAAACTTTTTGAAGTTAATATTTTAATTACATATGTAGCGGTATATAGCTCTGTGGCGAAAGTCAACATTTTCTAATTTCTTTTAAGGTCAACATTTTTTTCCTGGCGTTTCGCGTCGTATATTCTAGACTGATGATTTTCTGTTGTTATAGAAAGGCGTTATAATCTCTCAAATATCCTAAGATTCTGCTGGACTCCTAAGATCCCATCCTACACCATCGGCTCATCTTTTTATGCCAACTGAAGTGATCATCGTGTTGACCACCACCACCTTTTGCAAAGGCATTATATTAATATCTGTTATAGATTAGACGGACTACTAGGGTTTACCATCAGGTGTCCAGACCTTCGAAATTAACTTATGCTTATAAATATAAAAATAGCTTAATCCAAATTCTTTCAATAACTTTCACAGACAAACATAGAAAAAAAATCAACAAAATCTACAATAACATGTTGTTCTTTTCTATAAATCTTTTCCTTTAACATTTGTATTATATTCATAGATAACGACCCACCATTATTTCTTAACGTGCATCCAAAGCCATTGTACATTTTGTAATATCTTTCCAAAACATCAATTTTCCTATTCGAATGTACGTAGCTACTCCGCATCAAAGCCTAGCATTATGCAAAGAGACATTAGGCGCACAAACACATCTCTATCAGGTTTTAGCTACTTAGACACCATTGGAGCTGATTAATACCGCGGCTTTCTTTCATCTCTTACCCTTCTCGTTTAATCTACTTTACCCTTGCACGAGTATAGTGAACTATAATGAAAAAATCCTATACATTCAGAATGCACTAGCTGTAGCGGTGCTTCGTGTAAATATCTAACAATATTATATATTTAGACCACAAATTACTGTAGTGTTAATACAAATATATTATGCACACTGTGGCAAACATTA
>DWNA01002560.1:0-11499 GCA_018249835.1 Heliconius besckei
CAAACAAACAAACAAACAAACAAACAAACAAACTCTTCCGCTTTATTATATAAGTATAGATTAATTATGTTTAGTATACTGTTTAATTAACATTTGAATTAACATAAGAATATAATTCTTGTAGCTCAAAACTTTTTGCAATAAAAAATTGGAAAAGTAGAGCCGTTTTAATGGTTTTTAAAAAAGAAATGCAATTAAATTAAAAATAAAAGAACCCGCACCCACCGTGTTAAAATCTCACTCTTCCTCTGCGCCACGACGGTCTCAAATTTAACGGTTATTTCATTGTGCATACATTTTCTAAAATTATCTTTATAAGTTATTTACGGATCTCGAAAAAGTTTTAATATGTACATAATAGTAATTTACTAAAACTTTAAAGGAATTCGTCAAAAGCAAATTGAAGTTTTGTCAGAAAAAGTCACCGGTTGACATGAACGGTTGTCAACAGTTGATGGATCGTAGGTGAAGGCGAAGCTTGACGGACGGAGCCGGGTCGTTAGAGTGGCTGCACCATTACCTATGATCGATCACCGACGGCGCCGGACCGACACCCGACAAATTTAATTTAGACCGCTAATGTCTTGTTGCTTTACTTTTAAGATGAACCTATTGCAAACTAATTGTATGTAACTCGGAAATTTCACTAACAAAAATATATATACATTTACCTGTATCACGTTAATTTATCGACAAGTTAAGTCTTAAATTTAACACACAGCAGGGTAGGCAGAGGGAACCTAGTATTAAGACACTCCGTTCCCCACTTTCTGCTGAATTCAGGACTCATTGCGTGTTGAGTGGCAGAACTCAACGCCGCGCTTTACCTCGACACCAGAGCGAAGAAATGGAAATACAAACGACTTAAATGAATATAACATTTTAATGAATAATTCTATTTTATCCAACAATTACACAGTCGCTTGCCCCCTTGCTCCGCTATGTAGGTATCAGTGTATCGCATTCCAGAATAAAGGTATTACATTGTTTCGGTAATTCCTTGCGCACGTTAACGTGGCTACAACGTACGCACATAAAATTTATAACGTAATTTGGTTTTAATGAGCACAAATAACATTTACAGGTCGCTCGCGAAGTGATGTAAACGGCTTTAATTACACCGTTGGAATTAAGCACCGTGCGGCTAGTGGTGTCGAATCAACACCTTCATTCGAAATGATGATAACGTAAAAAACGTCATCACGATTTAGATTCTACACCGATGATCTAAAACGAGCGCAACTCTTGTAAAAATATTTCATAAAATATCACGTTCCGGGCAGACGGTGGCAGACAGGTATATTATGAGTATGTATGAGGAGGGTGGCCCTCGCGGGAGGTAAATGCAGTCGGTCGGGGCGCTAACGTGCGCGGGGGTGCGGGCGGGGTGAGGGGTGAGGGGGCAGACGTCGTCGAGGAGCGTCGGAGGCTGCGATCGATGAAGCGCGGACACGCCTCGCGCACGCCGCCGCCGCAGACACCCTCATTGTTGATTCACTTGCTGGTTTAAGAAACCCACCATGACTTCGTATCTCACTGACAAGCAATTCGAGCATACACCATACATATAACTATAAGTGTAGGATTACATTCTGAATGCTGTTTCATGGTCAAAATGAGAACCGACACGAGTCAAAGGCTCAACGAAGGAACTGTCAAGAGATCGTCCGAATACGGTGAGCGTGTTAAACGAACGTATTATGCTGAGCTGTCACTGCGGTGGCGGTGCCTTTGCCTATACATAGATATTATCACGCCCCGGAGGCTAGGAAGCACCTCACGTTTAGAACTTTACGAAAAAGTAAATCCGACATCCCTCGTCCGACAGATTAAATAATCTCGCATGACTAATGGATACTATGAGTAGAAGTGAAGCTATGTATCTATTATAAAAAAAATCATGTGAAAATATTATAATTTTTGACATATTAAAACAGCTCTATTAATCACAAAATAATACATATTAATTATATTAGCATCTAATTTTATATATAAAACTAAAACATAATACAAAATAAAAGCAAGAAAATCCAAAGTATCTTTTTACTTTTATCGCTCTATCTAAAACCCTGTCATAACGGTTAGTTAAGAGTGAGATTAGGTGACCACAACAAAACGACCAACGAATCGCTTAGAATCTGGCAACCGAGTCAACCACGACCGAACGGGTTCCAAGACATTGAAATTTCTAAAGCCCACACACTAAAGCTTAATTTTTAATGGTACTTTTAAATAATATAGTTATTTTTTTACGGGACGTCCGATTGGAATTCCAAATTATTTTATAGGATACTGATCTGTCACCGATAACAACTAGCAGTAGTTTGGTGACAAGTAAATTGCTCACTTGTAATCCTGGGGATTAAACGTATTTTGATTTATGGAATTCCACTTCCTCTATTACGATTATATCGTTCATGTATTTTTTTCTGTACGCAAATTTAATTAGTTTTACGCACTTAATTTCGCATTAACAGTACGGACGTTAATGAAATATGAATATTTATATTCACCATGTACCATTATCTTGATCAAATGTTTCATAATTTATAATCATATAATAAAAACCATAAGACATAAACAAGTTAAATGAGGCGAGCGTCCAAAATTACGCCGTGTAACGTTACAAATGGACTTTGCATTTAAAATAGAAATTATTTTAAGCTTCATGCTGTTTTCCGAATTTGGTATGGTAGGCAGAGAGGGAAACTGGGAACCTAGACACTTAAGACACTCCGTTCTCAGTACGACGTAAGAATGAAAACTTTACTTTATCATTTAATTATTTATTTAAATCATAAGTTATTTAATTATCCAATAACTAAAAACATATGACAGTGCAACCAGGTCGGTCAGATTTACGTAAACTATGTAAATAGAGGGTTTACACGCGAGGCTATGGTATAAAATCTTATCAGCACGTTATAGTCTTAATTAGAACAATACTAATTGCTATTTATGGCAATGCAGCTGTGTTGTCGAGTGTAGAAACGAACTAACACACACTACATACTTCACACTATAAATTGTGAAATTATTTGAATTATGAACTCTCTGATAAAAAGTAAACAGTTACATCCTATGACGGGTGTACTTTCTTTAAATTCAGAGACCAAAAATTTTATTATTAGGTACTTTCGACTTCCGAAAACAATCTGAATATAAAACTTTAAAAATGTTAGCATTATACCCACTATTAAATTAACTTTAGCCAATAAGTGTCACCAATGTTTTAAAGTTCTGTTACTTCCAATCTTGGGTCGATTCATTATGTAAAGCTAAATGACATTTAATTTTTTTCGCAGGTACTTAGCAATAGGATTACACAGCGTGATAATGTCGAGATATTAGTAAGTTCGTTTGATGGGACAGGTGCGGCGGGGGCTGTACGGACGGACGATCTAATTCTGACGAATGCTAATGAGCCGCGTAACCCGACGCTCCACCTGTCCTATACAAAATATTTTTTCTTTACGCAGCCCTCCAGGGAATATGAATATTTCGACGCTATCGCCGCCATCGACCGCATATTATGTTACACGTAAGTAAACTATGACCAGCCATTATTCAAGCGCTGGACCAGCTATCTCTGGATTTTTCTATATATTTTTTCATAAGTAGGTTGTACGATAAACAGTGATTATATGTTGACAAAGTCGTAGCTAGAATTGCAAAATAAACAGGCATATTACGACTGTAGTTAATTTAATTATTTAATTAATAAACTAGTATCGAAGGTAAAATCCTTATATCCTGCGTAATATTGTCTTGTTATTTTATATGACAATTAAATTTTCTTGAAAACAACCATCTGTTTTTGCAATAAACCCAACTATTTACAAGCAATAACTGTACCTACTACATTGTATTGAAATTAATTTAGTATAAATGCCATAGTCAAACACACACTAAGTAGAGAATACGCTTTGTTTATATTAAAAGGACACATCTGCATATCGTGGTGAATTCCGTAGGCAGGGGTCATCAATCATGGCGCTGTAGGGCCGACGCCCCGTGACGAATGCCAACCCAAACACCATTGTGGCCGAGCGCCGTGCCACCCACACTGCAGATCGCTCGCGCTCGCAAATATACAGGTGACACAGAAGGGTTCCATATATACAGCGAAGAGTGTAAGTGTATACAAATATGGTACTTTCATATAATGTAGTTGCAACAGTTTTAATATTGTGCTAAATTTGGCTTTAATATGTACCATTTATGTGACAAATGTATGAAAAGCAATAAAACTCTGCAAATTAAGATGAAATCAATCTAAAAATTGAAGATTTTCAAAGATATTTGAAACTATTGACAGCGAGCGAGAAATAACAATTTAAATTATATGCTCGAAAATGTGACTTAAATCATAAAAACTATAAAAATATTTTGGCTGTACTGACTCTATATTTGCAGAACCCAAATTTGTTGAGAAAAGTGTTATATGCGGGCATTGTTACTTTTCTTTAACGACCGCGACACCACTTTTGTCATATAATTAATGGCCTTGCACATTCAAGCATGTTCCAAGAAAGCCTCCTACGGAGACACACTATGAACTGAAGTGAAAATTTAAAAGCTGTAAATAGTTAGTTATTAATTTGGTGCTAAATGTATACCACCCACCGCTAGTGACTAGATAAATAAAACCTATAGGTACATTATAGTGCATATTTATTGGAATTATTTTCTTATGAAAAATTTATTAATCGAGAATGGCGATTTTTATTGAACTTGGTGTTTAAGCACTCCGTTCCCCACTTTCCGCCGAATTCTGAAGGCATTGAGTGACACTAAAGCAAAGAAAATGGAAATATTTTATTTTCTCGAATGGAAATCGAACTTACAACGTGCGTTAACACATTGCGCTGCGGCACGACTGGTTTCAATATTTTAATTTCTTATGTTTAATTTAACATAAGTATGCATAATGGATTTCCTAGATACGCAGCTATATGAATCAATCTAGCACGGTCCTCGGGGAACGGAGTCGAGCGCGAGTGCAATTAATTGGCTTATCGTATGGCTTTATTGATTCGGTAAGGCGATCCGTTTTAATTACCGCCATCGCTCATTTGCCACTGATTGGCTGGCGTTGGGTGCCTGCTGCGTACGATCCGACATGCCGATACGATCTTACTATGAATGTTTACTTACTAAATCTTTTGATTTACCAGTAAACATTTCAAATAGTATGTCAAAATAAAATTATTGAGAACATTTCCATTTCCTCGCTCTGATAACGGATTGAGTGGCGTTAGGTTCCGCCACTCAACACGCAATGTTTCCCGAATTAGGCAGATAGTGGGGAGCAAAAGAGATGAAATGGGCACGGAGTGTCTTAACACTAGGTTCCCAGGTTGACTTTGCCTACTCTGCTATATACGGATACAACGTGAAACTATAATCAAATTAAAATTCATACGCATAGTCTACAATAAAAATCTATGTTATAAAGTAGTTAACACGATTAACCTCATTTTTTCTTTACTATTAACATAATAATAATTTCAACCTTTTACGAGAATAGTTTTAATACATTTAGAAAGTAGTTAACTTTACAAAAAATGTTATAAGTGAACGTATTTGTAAACTATATAGAGTATATGAAGGTACACCTTCAGTCTCAGGAAAGATGTATAATTTAGTATTGTAAGGACACCAACAAATATAAAAGTGGTTCGTTCGACATATGTCGTAGAGTGCCATTACAGCTAATTGACAGTCGGCGCACGAGTTGTGTTTACTGCTGTATTTGTCACTTCCCGCACTAATGACACGTTGCGCGTTGATACTGGCAACCCCTTTCAAAATAAACAAAAGTATAGCAACAACATAGAATTTTTACTTTTATGAATAATCCAATAAAATTAAAATAGGTGTACGTAAATAAACAAAAACTCTTATTATAAGAGGACAGATGTAAAACCTAGCTTTAATAAACAGGAATATCAATAATCATGATTGTGTTAATAGCCTAGGGCGGACGAATTAAAGCAACTTCATAATAAAGATATAACATAGCCTGCGGAACTCTCTCGAGGGTGACGAATCGCTCGACCGATTAACTCTTAAACGACAAATAGAGGAACTCCCTGCCCGCAGTTCTCCCGCTCGGGGGAAGACTAAGCCACGACTTCCGCTAATTACGTCGGAGAGCGGTTCCGGAAACATCGCCGTCCCCTTCGCACTTCGCGATCCGATGCACATCTCCGCAAAAACTCCGAAAACCAAAATTTTCCCTTCTCTGGATGGGCGCTCATATTTCTTCCCTCTCGCTCCCATTAAACACACCGTAAACGCTTTCCTTTTTTCACGCCCTCGCTCTAATAGAAAGGCAAATTACGAGCTTACGGGCGCGGACGGGTGGCGATGTACGAAACCGCCGCGGCCGTCCTCGTGCGTCCCGCTTTCACCCGGCGCCCGACGCCGACGCCCGACGCCCGCCATACTGCCTCGCAGTCCACGGAAAGAGGGGTCGACTACGTGAAATTTTACATCATATGTTTTTCCTCTGTTACGTTGCGGAAATGTTGGAATAAGATGCACTGAAATACATATATATCTGCAGAACTAAATTTCAAATTTTTCTTTGTGTGTCTCTTGAAATATTTTTGCCGTTTGATAATAAGTAGATATATACCTAATATGCCTTTGTTGAATATTATTTACTGACTTTTTATGATCTTATAAGACCCTATAAAGATTGCTCTCACATGAGTTAATCATTTAAAATCATCGTAATTAAATCAACATTGCGAGTCCCCGAGTGAGTTATAAGGAAATATCGGCGTCGACATGAAGCTGATGAGCGCTTCGCGTGACATCACATGACTATTATACTTTTATAACATACTAAGGATATTATAAAGATGTCACGACATTTTCGTAATTATTACCTACCAGCCGAGTGTACAAATACGATTAATCATAAATTAATTTACCAATAAATAGTTGGTAATTCAAATATAACAATAATCGTTGCTTATAAAACAAAGGAGAATATAATTATTCTTTTTAGTTTTGTTTTAAATTTTAAATTACGTTTTAATTTCTTAATTATGTTTTAAATTCTAAATTATGTTTTAAATTTAAAATAAATAAAGTGAATAAATATACAATTCAAACACACTTTCAACGCGTCAACTTACTGCCAGTTTGACTATAGTTGCCAATGCCAGCCACTTCTTATTATGCCTACAATTTTGTCGATATCACCTAATTCACGAGAATTATAGTTATTTTCGAGTTACCAAGTCTACGCTGGCGCGGAAATGGAAAATAATGACTTCATCGCTGGGTAGTGCCGCACGGTAACGAACAAAATTTGGTCACATTAGACATCATTTGTAGCAAACTTTATCGCTTTGGGGCGTGCGTGTCGCCCTTGTCTCTTTTTAATGCGTACCTATTTTTATATTAATAATATTTTTTTTTTTATTATATTACTAGTTATATAATAAGCCAAGTAAATATATCTAATTCGAAATTTAGTTTTTGTTATAAATAAAATAAATACGTTTAACACGGGACTTAAGTTTTTTTTTAATTCAAAAATGTATTATGCCAGCTTGAGGCAAAAAGAACTCGATAAAATATTACATTAAAATACACTTACTTTTTTTTTTAGTGGCGTACATTTTACTTTTATTATTTCTCTCTTTTTACCGTACAACCTCTTTCGTGAGTTCTCCATTCAACGTGACACTGGCGAAGTGATTTTGTGGTCAACTGGCACGCTCGGAACGCCATATTAGAAAGAACAGAACAGAACATTTTACTTTGTCAAACCAAACAAAACCAGGAAAGGAAAAATATTTTAAATACAAACTTAGATTTAAATTAACAATCATCACTTTTGAACTAGATATGCCACGATGGCGCGGCGTTGAGAACCGCTATCGACATAATGATGATACTTACTGCTTGAACTGACAATATCTAAGAAAGACAATACTTTAATTAAAGGGAAAAATCTTTAATAAGTATTTTAGTTTCTACTTAACATCTGCTGATCATTCAATAACTCTTAAGTATAGCTTAACCAACCCTTACTTCCGCGGCGCGCACGGTCATGTTTTTGTAACAAAACGACAACCGCGGCCACCCGGAATCGACGATAATTTATTTGAAGCGAGGGGGTAGCTGAGATAATTTAATGTTCCATGTATAAAAACTGTGCTCCGGAATTAGTGACACTCTGTGCGTTTGTCGTTTGCAAATTTAAAATGTGACATAAAATTCTATTTACTTTTATTTTGTTTTTTGCTACATTCACACTGATGTACCTACATACTCTACGTAGGAAGGCTGCTATAGTCAAAGTGTCAAGATATTTAGGAACCTATATACCAACATACATGCATATATATTTTTTTCAATTTAGATTTAATGATTTATAAGATACGTATCTGAGTGTTACCTCCGAGTGTTGCCTTTACATAGAGTCCGATAGTAACATTATTTTAAATCAGTAAATTACATATTTCTAGTTAGTACTACTTATATAACTTGACAATTTCGAAATTTAGACATAGCTAACAAGAGCTAGTCAGTTTCAAAACGTGAGTCCAACGTCGGTAACAAGCGGGTCGGGGGTCGACGTCGGAGTTACAATGGCTCGTTTGGACACAATACTTCCCCGCTCACACCCCCACCCCGCATCCCAGCGCCCACTTCATTACGCGGGTATTGTACGGCCACGCGCGATCTGCCTGACTTCTGACCCAGCTGTGGTGGCCACCAAAACATTCTCTTTACCAATTATAATTTTCTGACAAACACATAATCTACCAATGAAATGAATTGATCATTTATATAGCAAACGAATTATTAATGCAATTGAATCAAGCGCCAGTAATTCCATTTTCCATTTTAACTTGATAAATCACTCAAAAATTTATTTAAACAACATGTTTTATTCGTTCTAACGTCTTTAAATACTAAATAAAAAAATATATAAATAAAATATAATAGTATTAATAAAAACTAACAAGACTGAAAGTGTGCTAATATAGCGAATATAATATCTTGTTGAGAGGTAGATCACAATGGGCGTAGGTGTAAAACCAACACGACGCGGCGCCCGCGCATTCACAATTGCAAGGTGCACAATACCACACACCACACAATGGACAGCTAATTGTGCGTCGACAGACCTACCGGATAGATGTCGATATCCTAAATAGATTTTAATAATTTAAGAGAGACAGAGAGAGAGTTCAGAGTTCAAGCTAAGATAAAGAAATAAAGATAGATGGTCAATAATAGTCTAATAACAGTTTTCATTTAGATGTTGCTAGAATGTGTTGTTAAGCATGAAATTGCTTTTAAACATACAAATTAAACTTGATTACGTTTATATTTAAACGTGTTCAACTATGCTATGTTTTGAATCAACGAAGTGGAAGATGAATTTAAATTTCTTCGTATATCTTAAAGTGAACTAATCACTGAGATTACATTATAAATCCTATTCATTATACGACAACAGACAACGCTCTCACTATGAGACCAACCATGTTTCTCACCAAATCTAATGAACCTTGTGGCATTTGAAACGATTTACGTTTTTCTTTATTTGCTATACCTACCTACTTACCTATATTTACCATAGATAGCGATTAAAACAATAAACTTATATTCAGTTATTTATTACAATTGCTGAGAATTTTCTCATAAATACATATACGTAAATATGATAAATATAATCACCATATATAACAACAACTAACAAACGGCTAAACGAACAGTAGCTGACAGTCCTCGCCGGAGCGAATTGCGACGTGCGTAGGCGCTGTATTGTGCATTTCAAACACTTTATTACTCGATTCAATTCGAGACTACCACCTTAAATTGAATCGAGAAATAAAGCTCAAGTAGCTTTAATATTAATCATCGGGCCTATAACACTAGACGAATATATTTAAATTGAAGTGGCATCATTATCTAAATATTCCTACGCAATATAAAGCACATATAAGTAATATTCCATTAATCATAATGTCTTAGTTAATAGTTTAAATAATTTTAATTCATTCCCGTATTGAGAATAAACAAATTTGTTACTAATAGGTAAATTAAACTTCGATATTTTGGTTGAAAAGTCATTAAATTTTAATTTTACAGTCATCCCCGAGAGCTGTTATCGAAAATATTTATGTTTATATTAAAACGACTGTGGTCATTATGAATACGCGCGCCGACTGACCCGCCAATTAACGTTAAATTATAATAAAATCAGCGCACATTATTACGTAGATTGGCCAAATAAAACCATTACATACCATGTCTTAACGTCGTATAAATAAAGCATACATTTATATTATAGTAAATAGTTAAGTGTTATTTACTCTAAACGTTGCGTACAATTATGGAGACCGTACTGAAATAAAAAGATCGAAAAGTCACGTAGAATATTGTATTTAGGAAAAATCAATAAAATGAAAAATGTTCAAATCTGGTTATTAATATACTTATGTAAGAAGAATGTCAAATATTTTAATTTTTTTATTAAAACCACTTAAGGACTTTTATCGATAGTTACATCGTATATAACAATTGATCGTCACAACTCACCAATACATTTCTGTGTTGTAAAAAAAATGCTGTAGTAGGCACAAATTGTTTGATTAATTTAAACGTATTATGATTAATATACCAATTAAGATTTTAGTCTTACGACGCTACTTACAAGTTTTTTGTAAATTAATTATAATTCATTGAAAAATTGTCTCAATTTATCTAAAATATTAAATTCACGCATATACCTTCGAGTTTTCGTAAATTCAGGTAGAGTAAATAGTTATTATTTATTTTATTAATATTAGTGAAGTTGTCTTAATGTAAATATATCAATTTATGCACATCTAAGATAATGAGAGATATCACGAATATATTTATGCATTAATTAATGATATTTTATTGTTATATGTATATAAAATCTCCAGTTTCCACGGATACGTCCTGAGAAATTTCCATAAGCAGTGTTAATCGTGGCCTTTATTATAAGTATAACCTCAGCAATATAAATCACAATCAAACACGCCCGCGGCGAGCGTTGAACTCTTCATTACAACGCACTGCGCGGGAGTACGTACTCGTCAACTTGAAAGGTGCATTAGCGCGAAATAACACGTAGCCACCAAAATTTCAATTAAGTTTAATGCATTATTTTCTCTCTCTCTCTCTCTCTCCACGACCCCTTTCCCAACCCCACATACGCTTTATCTACCCGTTGTATTATACAAATCAGAAAAAAATAACGAGATACACATTTTCATTATAATTTCGTTGGTTAAAATTTTATAAATTAATTTTCAGGAAATACATACATATTGTAGATTTTAATTAAATAACAAACTATTGTATTCATTTATTTATTTATTTATATATACTTTATTGCACAAAATTACAAAAAAACAATGTACAAAAGGCGGGCTTAACGCTAAAAGCATTCTCTCCCAGCCAACCTTGTCATGTGGGATAATAAGTATGCAG
>DWNA01002561.1:0-11493 GCA_018249835.1 Heliconius besckei
TTTTTTAAATGACATACCCATCAAATATCTTTTTCTAAATAAACCACAAACAATTTGGTAACCAAAACACACCAAAAAAACATTTTTTTAAATGGTCTATCACTGAAACTTTGTCTACGGAAACCTTTTACACTTTTAATATTAAATATTGTTATTCACTTTGCCGAAGCGGGGCCTTCCTCATCTCTTTCCTTTGGACACTGCTATATATTCTAGAACTCTAGATTGAAACTCAGTTTTGTTTTTCTTATACATTTCTGCAGCTTCTATATTTAATGGATCTTCGAAATTAAGTAAGTCCTGTAATGTGATATATATTTTTAGATTCACACTGTGACATGCATGTAAGGTACATATGCATGTAGCTTACCAGAGGGAAAGAATTAATCTATATAAGTTATCCTATGGCAAATGAATCCACAGTTCTTTACATTCTGATACTTTTCCACTGCATTATTACAGCCTCCATTTATTACATTCAATTCAATTAAAATAATTATAAGCACTATTTATTAAAATAACTAATTTAGACAAGATAGAAAAATATACAATATCTGTTATATTTGACTCCTACTCTACAGTTAGATTTTTTTTCCAACTGTCATTTCTATATGTGGATACAGCCATATATACATAGTAGTGACAACTCATAATTCATTCCCCCCAATAGAGAATGAACCATTGCATTTGTATTGCTGGGCAAAGGCCTGAGTTACTAATAATGTGTTACAGATCAATTACTGATTAATGTAACTAAATAACCTTGGTACAACTTTTCAAGGATTTGAGGTCACCTACATTAAAAAAATATAAGAAGAAAATTGTAAATATTAAATATTAAAATAACCCTTCCTTAGCAGTTGAGAATAAAAGACTTTTAATTTTTAAAAAATATTGCTTTTTTTTTAATAAAGCAGCAACTAAGAGGAAGGTTCTTAATAATATATTTCTTTTAGTGGTTAATTTGTGTTATTTCATTGTTTTGTATCTTAAAATTCAACACAATACAATATAAAAATACAATACAATATAAAAATACAATTCAATTCAAATTAAGATATATATTGTAGTAGTAATATATGCTATTTTATCAGCTCAAAAATCAGCTTTGCTCTGTGCAAACTTAGTGTTAAGACACTCTATTGCCTATTTTCCACTGAATTTTTAAGGAATTGTATGTTTAGTGGCAAGTGGAACTCAACTATGCACTTTGCCTTGACACCACAGCAAAGTAATGAAAATATAAATTTAAATAAATATTTCATGCCCTTGAGTGGGAATCAAACTCACTACCAGTCATGTTTACAGACACACATTTGTGCCCCTGCACCACAACTGGCCTCTTAACTAATCAACTAAGAGAAAAGGCTTTACTACATATCATTTATTAGATTAATCTCAACAAAAGGACTATGTAACACAAAAACGTTTTCCAATTTGGACCAGTAGATCCTAAGATCAGTGCATTCAACCAAACAGACTATTGGGCTTTATAATATTAGTATTGATTACTATTAAGTAGTTAAATACTTACTGTAAATAAAGAATTTAACCCCCACACAACATCTTTAAGTCTTCTTGTAGGTGCCCAGCCATGTTCATCTATTGAGGTTTGTCTTAAAAGTGACAAACATATATCACCATCTACATTAATATTTGGATGCCATAGGCGGGTTAAGCATTTTACTTTAGGAGGCTGGAATTTAAGTTATATTTAGATTAACACATAGTTATTAATTATGTTTTATTTCTGCTTCACACTGTATGCCACATATCGTAGAGTACGGAAACATAGTGTTCGGACTCTGTTCTTTATTTTGCAGACACTGCATACCAGGAAAATGAAATTACTTCATTTCCTCAGTAAGAATGCAGATAGTACCAACAATCAGAGCATTTACGTTAGTGAATCCACTATGCCATGATGGCATAAATAAAATGTTAGAAACTGAAAACATGTTGTATCTGCAATTAGATACTAATCCAAATCATTCTCTTATTTAAATTATACGAAACTTACAGCCATATTATAATCTTCAGTCACAAATACAGCAAATTTAAATTTACCTCCCGACCAGTAACCTTCGTCGGGTGCAACAGTTAATATAAATTCATTTAATAGGTTTGGATCTTCAAAATGCACAGAACACGTAGCAGGAAGGTTTTCATTCATTTCCTGAACTTCTTTAACTAACAATTTGTCTCTCACGGATATTCTTTTTACAGGATCTACGGTAACCCCGTTCGTTGATTCCGTATGTTCTTTTTTTAACTTTCTGTTAAGCGTTATCATTGTAAACTAACTATATAGTCTTAAAAATAGCAATATTTTATATCAATTTAAGACATGAACTAGAAAATATCGACTGATTTCTAGGTTTTTCACAAGCAGAACCGAAAAATTTCAAGCTGTCAATTGTCAACTGTCAAAACAAATCGACCACTGAGCTGAGGTTGTTGCAGAGATGTAAACTAAGAAGCGCATTTAGTATTATTGAAATAGGATTATTGAAATAAATATCTATATGGCTTTACGGGCTTAATAAAACGTTGATATATTTCAGTTATTAAAATATTGTCTAAATCCTCCTAAAAGATCGAAAAACATAAAAGACTGCCACACGGTACCGTATCTATTTATAAAGTTTTTCGCAGTCCAGGATACTCGAGTCTGTAGCATATGATACTAACTTGTGCTTGACTTTTCATGTTAACAATTCTGACTTGTTACTTGTTAGTTGTCATGTTAGCTGAGAATTGACACTGACAGTTAATTCGTAATGATATCAGCTGAGAAACTATATAATAATTACAAAACTAAATAAATTAAAAATTGTTCTGTGTAGTGTATTCTTACCTAAAAAATGGCAGAAATTGATTGGCCCTGGCAGTATAATTTTCCTCCTTTCTTTACGTAAGTAGTATCATTTACTATTACACTTTTATTGTGATTCACCGTCAAGATGAGTTTAATAGGAAAAACTTGGGAATACATAAACGAAGGTAACATCCACATTGTAATTAGCATAAAAGCCACAGATTATGTTATTCGACTGTTAAAAGACGAAGAAAATGCGATTAATTTGGAAAATATAAAGAACGCAACAAGTTTCGTGAATTTCATAATGATACCCCTGTTATTTGACGATTACGTGTATAAAGAGGATTTGATTACCTTGTCGAATGAAGATGTGACCAGATTGTCATTTGATCTTGTCAAGTTAAGGCCCAAGTACAGGCAAATCAAATCAACTTTAAGTCATTATGCTATTAAAGCACCTAACTTGACTATGATAAATTCTAGTTGTGATAATTTTTGTATAGAAATTAAACCTAAAGAAGGTTTCATGTCAGCAAATTTTGCTAAATATTCAAAGTGCTATTACTGTCTCAAGCAATTTTCAAAATTGACAGAAAAACAAATTGATAACATTAGTGACTACTGCCCATTAGATTTATTTTCTGGAGACAGAATAAGAATGAAACAAGCATTACTACACTTATTACAAAACCCCCAAAATAACATAAAATTGTTTACAAATGGAAACATAGTATACAATGAAAAATCAAAACTAATAGATTTAGAAAATTTTCTTACACAAACTCGAATATTTAAATCAATCAATACATTTTTGGATTTTATTATTAATATTTTAATTAACTATGAAAACTTTGAGAATACTATTGAAGAATCTCTACAAGTATCTCTTAATGAAAAATCTGAAAAATGTACTGACAGTACATCTCTTAGTAATAATAGTTTACTTCATAAATTGCTTACTTTACAAAAGTTACCTGAAACTAACATTAATCCTGGAGGGGATAATGGTAATTGTGACTATGTATCAATATTATTAAAACATTTAAGTGATTATAACCTTAATTTAACAAATATGGAAGATAAAGCCAAATTTATAAAAATAGTGGATCCTATACATTTAGCATTAATATCTGCAGTCGCTAAAGATTGTTCTATAATGATAACATTTGCTACTAAAAGTGATAAAACACTACCATACATAAAAATAAGAGAAAAAAAATTATTTTATAGAATATCTATGACAGATTTAGAACCAAAATCCAAAGAAACACTTGTTAAAAGAAAAAAAACTGAGCAAAAGCTCACAAATTTATATGATAATTATAAAAAAAATGCAATGTGTAAGTATTTAGTAAACAAAAGATTCTTTGTAGTTTTTTTTAGAAATGATATTTCAGTAACTGATAGATTATATTATATCTATATATTATATAGATTATAATATTATAATTGTAGGGGCCCTTCTGGCATGGAGGCACAAGCATGAAACTGAAAATGCAATAGTTGTGGTAATGAGATCAATCGCGAGAATACAGCAATTCTCGATACATTGCGTGTTGAATGACGACCACAATGACAATGACCACAACTATAGCATTTTCAGTAGAGAACTCTGTCTAACTCTAAATTTTCAGTTGGTTACTCCTAAGAAATTAGGGAACTGACTGACTTGTAATGAAAGTTGTGATTTCAATTAACCACTTGAGAAAACAAGTTATTCTCATTTTCCTCACTCTGGTTACAAAGTAATGGGCAGCATTAAGTTCCATCAATCAACATGGAATGTCTCTAAAATGGGGCATAGCATGACCTCCTAGCATGGACTATTAATATAATATCAATATTATAATTTTATTTTTAAATATTTACTTTTTAGAATACAACCACACTCCGAAACAAGAACAAAACAGTTAGAAGCATGGCAAGAACTTATATCTAATTATCTTAAAGTAACCAAACAGTCTACCATAGACATCAGAGAATCACAGAACAGCCCATTATTTAATAATCCCTCAATAAATAGAAAATTATCGTCAGAAGCTTTATTACTTATTTTGGAGGATATGGGGCAAAATGGCAAAGCGGCGCCAATAGATAAAAGTAAAAATGTATGGGAGATTTATTGGCACTCGTTAGATGAGTGGGGTAATATGATTTATAATTGGGCGAGTTGTAATGGCTTAAATAATTCGGTTTGCACAATCTTTGAGTTGAGGGAGGGCGATAATACTGTAGGAGAAGGTTAGTTAAAAAATAATTACTAAGATAAGTCATTTATGTGTTACATTTTATGAGTTATAAATAATGGTTAATGCAGTGGACAAGGAAAAAATGTCAGGACTTAGTGTTTGACACGTTTTCTCTAACTTCCATTTTACAGAGGCTAAGTACATTTTAGAATAAAATGTGGAACTACCTAAGAAATTAATCTGACAGTAAATATACTTATTTTTCCTATAATTTTTTTAAAAATCTAGCATTATTACTTTAAATCATATTTTGATCGATCGCTTCCACTTGGTCCTTAAATTTTTCGTACACCTGGATCCTAAATTTATTAAAATTTATTCCCTCAAGAATCAAATGTGTAAATAAAAGTACAGCAAACGACATAGTTCCTCAACAATTCCAATATGAGTGAAACAATTGTTTAAGATTGATCAATGATTATTTTCAATAAAAAAGGAGGCATTTACATTATCCCAATCATCACAATTAAATAAATGACCAATATGAGAGTTTGTATGCTGTTTTCAAAATATACAGTAAATTTTGTAATTTGTAGAATTTTTTATAAATTTAAATATAATTATTTCCTCTAATTTTCCTCCAATAACAAGCCATGTACATTTACATCAACATTAATATATCTCAATAACGTCAAATTAGTGTTTTTTTCATATATTTTAATGTCTTTTTTCAGAATTCCACGGTCTTGACATGAATATTCTAGTAAAAGCGTTAAAATCTTTAGAAGTCAAAGGCAAATGTGAGTTAATGGAATTTGATGAAAACCAAGGTGTAAAGTTCTTCTGACATATCTTAGAGATTGCTTGGTGTATAATATATTAATATGAACTAGTGTTATCAGAATTTTGTTAAGTTATAAAAATTTTGTGACTTTTAAATATATATTGCTTGCTATTTATTGTGGTGTTTAATTTGTATTGTCTTGACAACTAGGTCCCCAGGTTCCCTTTACCTACCATGGTACGTACGGGATACAGCGTGTAGGTAAAAAAAAATACAAAAAAAGACAAATAACGAAACAATGAAACATATTTAATATATTTTATTAATCCCAATCAAATCAATAGTGTAAAATTGTACAATGTCAAAACTCTTACTCTAAGTGTATCTACAGATATAATACAAAATACAAATACATATTTATAAAAATTCTAATAACTTCACTCTATTTGTGAAATTTAATAGTTCTGTGGACCTCGTAATTATGTAAAATTGATTATAATTATAATAATATCATTCATATTAATGTAATTACTTATACAGATATAAGTAATTCATAATTTATATAATGAAAAACGAACCGACACTCCTCTGACTTGGTAGTTGAATGAACACGATTAATTATTATTCCAATAATTGTGATAAATTAGTAAACAACTAGAATATTTTTTTCTAATACATTCTAATTACTTATACTATTTACAAAATGTATGGTTCTTGGAAATACCAGTCCAATTAAATAATATGTTTCTATTATACAATGTAATATGTATTTGTTATATTACGTAATTACATAGGTATCTATATATGAATTTAACAATTAAGTAATGCATATACGGTATTGTTATACAATTAAAAAATGAAATTTATAAAAAAAATATTTGAAATAAAACTTAATACAATTTAAAATCAATTCAAAATTAAAATTATTAACACTTAGGATTTATATTAGGTTTATATTTTTTTTATTTGACTTACATTTTTCACATTCAATATCTTATCTATGTCTAGAAACAACAAAATACATCTAGATAAACTAAGTGAATAATCAGTCTTTGTTTATATAAAGAAAAATAGCAAATTTAAAATTTTGTTATAAATAAATATAATAAAGAACGATTTTACTTTTAATAATTGTGCATTTTTAAATGTACTTTTTTAAAAATCATTTTACATTATTATTTAATAGAAAAAGTACTTAATGTGTTTTAGCGTTTATAAAATCTTTGAATAATTAAATAATTCATGGTATTTTCAATAGTCAACTCATACTTTATTTTTAATAAAGAGCAGTATTTATGAAGCTTACATTTTTAAGGCTAGTTATGTTCATACCTTCTAAATTACACATATAAATATAGATAAAAATGATATGACAAACAAATTATTATTCTATCACATCACAGATTAATTATAATAAATACTTAATTAACACATATTTATTATGATAATAAACAAAATCTCACAAACCTCCATTTATAATTCAACCAAGACCCTATCTTAGGGATATGACCCTATTTCAAGAAAAATAATATTGTAAAGTGTGAATTAGTGGACTATCGGATTTTATACTCACTATAAGTATAAATTTAAAAATGTAAGTAGAAAACGAAAGGAACGTTAAATATAAATCTTTCATGCTAATACAATACCTCAACGCTATAGTAAATACAAAGATTTTCTAGTAAAATCTAAGATTTGCCAATCGAACAGTTTGAAATCAGACATGAAATTTGTCCAACAAACTACACAACCATAATTGCATTTATTAATATAAAAAAATATTAATTCGTCTAGAAAATAATTAATCAGGCGTTATGGAGGAAATTAATAATAATATGCACCTACTATGCTACATATAAAAACCGATCTCCCACAATTCCTTATGGTTACCCAATATTAAGAAAATTAAGAACATATTTTTTAAGTAACTTGAAAATCGATGTGTTCGTGAAACGATCAATTTTCAAGTTTTGTATTGGTATAGGTACTAAATATTAAAGTGTTAAATTTTAGTCTCAGTACCTACTGGAAAAGTCACAATTTTTACATTATTTTTAGTTACATACAATGTTTTACACAAAATTTAATATTCATGCACTACCTATATTTTTGATAATGGTAAAAAATGTGATAAAACACACAGTTCTCAGACAAAAACAGACCTAGGTAAGGTAGGTAATGTAATCTGTAAAGATTACAATAACAAATAGGTATTACCCGAAACGTGCATCGAATCCGTAACCGTCACATGATTATAAACATTCACAACTAAGACTATAAATTTACAAATGATCACTACACTCCAAAGCAGCGTTACAATAACCATTGCTTCTATCTAAAGTCCCGTTGGCTATGGTGGGTATACCATTGGCTTTCTCATGGGTCAAGTCTATGGCCGGACCAATGGCGTTCTTGGCGGTGGGCGGTCGGTAGAACCACCACGCGAAGAAAAAGAATAGTACGGAACACAGTTTACCTACTAAGGCTAATGCCAGCATGTACCTGAAAGAATAGTAATGTCTGTTAATTATTTATTTTTTTTAGTTTCAGGCACCTCTAGCAATATATTGTAGGCTGAAAGCGTCCTAGAGTAGTCTGAGGAAACTCATTCCTCGATTTTTCGGTCAATTTCAAAACATTGCACATTCCAATGCTGCCACTTAAATCTAATCACTTTGCCGAGTGAGGATCGAACCCACAACCATAGTGTTTACAGTCAGTCACAGTTATATAATTTATTATAATTATACATTTCCTCAGTAATAATATCAACATTTTTTTTTACAATTTGTGCGCCACAGGGAATTGTCTACTTAACTCTGTCCTCCATTTAATATCGATAAGCCTTTGTCATGAAGTTATTGCAGCTTAATACTGTATCCCATATGTAGTAGGACACACTTTCCAGATATTGCGGGTTAAGAGCCAAGAATAGAAATTACTTATAATTCGTTAATATAAATATTTACTCTATTATGATATGTATCCATAAAGTTTCATTAAATAAACCTAACCTGCTCATGTGGTAGTTATCGTACAGCTGACACGCCCCACTGGTCCACAGTCTGCAGGACAGGTCTATGAGGAAGCCGAAGAGTAGCGGCGCGGGTATAGTACCGAGCAAGCGGACTAATATCCACTGGATGCCTAATGCGAATGAACGTTGATCTTCTCGAACACATCTGTTGAATAAATAAATGAGAATTTTAATCAAATCAAATTAAATTTTATCTTGTTTTTAAACCTAAATACGCGTTTTATCTTAGTGCAGAGAATGGAATTTAAATTTTTAAAAAGTATATAAAATATTCAATACATTTACTGGATTTTTTATATATAGGTACCTACTTTATCCCGATTGTGAAATGTTCTGTATAAATTGTCATTCTTCTACAGGCCTTTACAAGATGATCATAAATAACGAGTAGTGTTTTAACCTAACTTACCTTAAAGTAGCGGACAGCGCGGGCATAGTCGCTATGAAAGTGAACAGCATCACGCAGAAGGAGAGGAACACGAACAGCCAGAGGTACGGACACTCCGAGCTGCACGCGTTGTTTATAGCTTCATAGGCTATCGTTTGGTTGTCTTCTGTAATTGAAATTTATTTAATGTAATGGAAAGTGTTTTGCTAAAGATGATTGCAATTTCTTGTTAATCTTTACGTGTTCTACTTTTTTTTAAATTTTACTTATCAATAGTATAAACTATCCCACTATCTACACGCACTCTATATGCAAAATATTGGCCCCCATTCATTAAACTTGTCCACACATCCCGCATGGCAAGAGAAACAAGCTATTATACATTTTGCCCCTACCTCTCCCTGCAGCAGCGTAGAAGGTAGGTATTACTCTGAACGCGACGGTTGTAAGTTCGGTTCTAACTCGGGGGAACAATTTTTTAATATTTTCACTTCTTCACTCTCGTAAATAAAATAAGCGTGACGTTGTAGAGTTGTAGAGTCTTACTTACGTTTCCCTATCATTTTCTCTATATTATAAACGTAACTAAACGCCAACCTGTACACCCAACTCACCGGTAGTATACACCCCCCCGCCGCTCACGCATGCACAGTCCGCGTACAGCGTGGTTGCACCGTACCGGGCGGCGCGCGCGCAGCCCGCGTGGCACGGCGACGCGTACGCGCGCCCGTCCGCCCCACATACAGCTGTTGATCGCGAGTACGAACACGAGCAGGCTAGGTTGCACTGTGCTGTTAGACGGCTTGCGCTGGAATTGAAGAAAAAAGAATAAAAAATCTTTAGAATAAAAAAAGAATAAATTGATTATTTGATATTGTTTTCTTTTGTGTTATTTACCATGTTTTGCTGATTCCAACGCTCACATTGTTTAATATGTATTTATTTAAGATAACTCTGTATTTCTCTTTAAGTGAAATGTAATTTCTTTTGAGAAATAAATAAACTCTTTAACCACAAATGTAACTTAATTATATTGTTTTATCTTCACGCTGTGATTCACATTTAGCAGGGAAGATACAGGGAACCTAGTGTCAAGTAACTCCGTTCTTAAGGCATTGCGTGTTGAGTTTGCCTTATAGCCAGATCGAGAAAATGAAAATATTAAACATTTCATTACCACGAGTGGAATTTAACCCACTACCGTCGCGTTTGCAGTCACACGCTTGTATCTCTAAACCACGATGGCCTCTGATTAGGTACATTGATTTTGAACTTAAAATTAAATTAATGTACTTAACATTAAAAATATTCATATCCTAGTAAAGATAATTAAAAACAAGTACGTCGTTACGCTAACAAGATGCCACTCACTTAGCAACAGTGGGACTATCGTACGGTATGGTGACACCGGCAAAGGGATAGTCGTCACAGCTTAGTACAAAAGATATACAGAACACGGCGGCCGCCAGGGTCGCGGCCACACACAGCTTAATGATGCCTCCACAGTTGAGCTTCCAGCGTTTAACCAGCCAACCTCCTAGAAACGTTCCGCCTCCACCCGCTGGTACTGTTATTACACCTGGAAAGAAAATATGCCTTTTATAATTAAAACAGTTTTTTACTCCAACGTCGCTTCCGAATTCAAATGCAGATAGATGATGCACTAACCTAACAACATGGCGGCCTCGGAAGCGCTTACAGAAAATTGATTTTCAATAAGTTTCGGGAGAAAAGCGGCGAAACCGGATATGAGCATTCCTTCACTTGCACCAGCTAGATTAAGAAACATAAATGTAGGGTTCTTGAAGAGGGCTGCAGCCGCTTTAGGCAGTTCGTGTAATGCGCTGAACGCCGCTGACTTAGTGGCCGCACCTTCATGAGCTTCGGATACTTTGGATGCCCGAATTTCTGCCGCTCCTGTTTTAGAAATGACAAAAAAATTACAACAAGACATAATAAGACAGCTGACCGTGAAAATTACAAAAATTACATAAATTATTACAAAACAAGGATTCATTTTATTATTAAATGTAGCATTAATAATTATTAAGAAAAAATAAAAGAAACGGTACATAATACGGTAAGCCCACATGACATTGTTCGACAATCAGAGCTAAAAACCTAGTTTTACCTATAACTAGGCTATGAAAATAATTTAAAACATTTTTTCTACCCACAACTAGTAGCGATATCGTCTTTCTGACAAATTTTTATTAGTTACCATGACATAACTAATTGCGGCCAAACATATCAAATTCATACACTATGTACATA
>DWNA01002562.1:0-11491 GCA_018249835.1 Heliconius besckei
AGGTTACGCTGTTCAATTTACGTCAACTATAAACCGAAAATGAATACCGGATTATAGTATCCTGAGTTAGTTGATGCCTACCTCGTAAAATGTTTTTCTTTTAGTAAATCTTCTTATTCCATCACCAACACAATAGCTATAAGCGTTTTGCCGCCCACTGCTGAAAACGGGCCTTTAAGGTATATCATAATTAAAGAAATTTTTATGTCAAACATATTTTTATACATTTTTCTTCTGTTCTTATTCTTCTTTAACTTCTTGAAACGCTACTCAACGTGCTCCTCATATTTACGGGCATACCGTGTAATATATGAGAACTAGAATTTTGTATATTAAAAACGGTCGCTTACGTAAATTGGTAACAAAATGCTGCCACAAATACTCAAACCCCTAAAGTAAATTCTCCAAGTTCACCAAAAAAAAATCAATACATGTATAAGAAATGTAGGTGTAACATTGTAAAGAAATACTTGTTTTATTTGAACATTCAACCAGTTTGTATAGACGCTCCTATCTAGGTCTGTCCTGCACGTGTGACGACTGCTCGCCCTCCAACTGACGTACAATAGAGGGAAAGAGGCATTCGACTTAATATATTGAACATAGAAATAAAAGATTGATTTGCAGACAATATAGAAACTGAAGTTTCAATGGCTTAAAAACAAAACTACAAACAAGATTCTAATTGAACATTCAAATAAAAAAAAATGTAGAGTACTTGCCTATACATTGCATTTTAATACACATACTTAGCCATCGACTAATTTGACATTGACTTAATTTAGTTTTAATCATGTAAAGTAATTATTAATCCTTTAAAAAGAGGTCTAATTAATTTTATAATTAAAAAAATTACAATTTAGTTTTAAAAAAAGTTCTTCCAAAGCAAAGGCTTCTGAATATTCAGCAAAACATAATGTAATCTTTGGATGTTAAAAATGTGTAAAGATATTTTAATGATTATATTTTAAAAAAATATTTCTTGTAATAATCATTTAATGTTAATTATTATATTTAATAAATCTGTTCACCAATATTACCATAATTTAAATTCTGTAAGCAGTTGTATTGAAAAAAAAATATTTCGAGAGGGAAAAACTAACAATTTTATAGATCAAAAGTAAACATTTTTTTATAGGAAATCAATAATAAAACCTCTATACTGCAATATAAGAGCAACAATGAAAATAATGAACTAAATATTTTGTGAAAAGAGAACGTTTAATTCTTACTGAAGTTATAAATCCATTGATTCGAGTAAGTCATCTTGCTTTATGACGCGACTCACAACTTCAAAAGACGAGATTATTTCTTTAACGGTTGTTTTATAGATTTAACGCTGTTACAGAACTCAATTATATCGTCCTCATTCAGGCTCTAAAAGTGCTTGTCTAATTCTAGTTTTAATAACGTTAATACTAAGTTTTCGAGTATCGAGTTACAGTTGTTCGATTCAAACTACTTGTCGAATGTACCTGTTTATTTTCTCTATCGGAAGACAGTAATGTATTACATACTTTCACACAGCTTTCGTTGTACTTCAGCCGTAACACATGCTAGAGCTTTGAACTGCTACCCCGCTATAAACCTAGATCTTATCTTAAGTAGCTGCCTTTTCTGCTTATTTATTGCTACAGTCACTTCGTATAATTATAAAAAATATTATTTTTTTTTAATTGTAAAATAAAAATATCCAATACAAATACGTCTTAATTTTAAAAAGGTTATGTATTTCAAAACGTAAAATAATGCGTTACTATATATTTTTCGGTATAAATTAAAAACAAAGCCTACCTTTTAACAGAGGAGATAATAAATATTTTAGTGTAACCGGCACGAATAGTTCAATATTTCACTGACAACCACAATATATCACAATCAGTTCGGTTATTTTGATAAGCCGCTTATTTAGAGACGGACCGGCATGGCTCGCTCGAAGCACAACGTGCATTTCAATGGATGAAAGTGTAAACTTTGGTTTTTGTATAGCACCCTCTCTTTCTTGCGCGTGCGCACGACAAGGACGCACAATCCCTCTACCACCGACTGAACAGTGGCGACTTCGCCCACTATTTTTATTGTTATTCTACAAAATTCATGAAGGCTCGATTTTTTTGGTCTTAATATTTCCTATTTGTCATCATACATTTTAAATTTATATTGTATTATATTATTTCTTATTTATATGCTTTAATATCAAATGATTATTACAGGAGCACGGGTAGTATGAAATAAAATAACAAAATTTGGTTTGTTTATTTTTATTATCTTCCCACAGGTGGCAAGTACCAGAGTAGTGAGCACAACCTAACGTAACAAAAATGGTAACTATTATCAGGGATAACCACTTCTAATCGACTGACAAACGGTTACATCTAAAAACTCCAATTTATGAATCCAACGTCTATACTAAATCTACTTATTATTTAAATCAGAAACTGTGCCAAATACCGAGTGCCGGTCAGATGTATGCGACCCCGTACGCACTTGGCAAACAATAAAAATGTGATATCCCTTGACTGCCACTACCCCGGCTTACAAGATATTTTCTCTAATTAGATTTCCGAAAAGAAATTAAACTATACATTGATATGAACGGAAACAAATATGCACGTAACCGAGGCCAGGCCGGCGATCGGTTACAAGCCGACTTGTTCTTGAGACGAGAGCAATTTAAACTTTTTTAACTATCTACATGTATTTTTTTGGTATTTTTGATTTTATTTTAATCGTGTGCTGATTAGCGACGTGTCCGAAAATTACGAATAGAGAAATACTCTCATCTCAATCTCAATTTGATACAAAATCTGCTGATGTGGAATTTTACAAATCGAATTATTGAAAAAAGCTCAACCACCACTTACTGTTACACAGTGGCTTAAATACAAACAGGGACTTATGACATCGCCTCCCCCCTAACACCATATTAGTAGAACAAATCAATTGTACAATCACGAAGCTCATAGTTACAGCGATCCGATCATCCGCCGTCATCATTATACAACTGTTAGCGCTATTAATAAGAGTACAAGTCATACAAATTTAACCATTACAAAACCTAGAGGCGATAAGTGCCGTCAGTGAAATTACTGAGAAATAATATGTTTTAACAATAATTTCGCTGGCGTGGGAGCTTGCAAAGACCCGATTTCCTCGTCCCCGTGAGGCGATAGCAGGCTCCCCTAGTATCGACGGTGTCGTCGCACGTCCTGATGTCGCGGACACAATCAAGTGCATAGGCACATTATATTAGATTAATATCTAATCAAACATAATATTATATGCAAACTTGACTAATTATTACATTTTTTTTTATTTTTTTGTATTTTCTGATTTTTCCAAGTATTCTTTAGCGAATATCGTTAATGGAATAAGTACAATATAATATGAACTATGACGGAACAAAATGAAGGCTGCGATAAAAATTACACAATACAAAATGAAATGAATTATTTTAGTTTGATGAGATTAAAAATATCGAACTTGCTAATGATTCCGTTGTAGAAGTATATAACATTTGTCGCGCCAGAAAAAAATAAATTCATGATTAAAAACTATTTGATGATTTCTTTTTTTTTCATGATAACCCTACACACATTGCAGATTGTACAAAGAAAAATTGATAGAACATATTAATAAAAATATAATTTATATAATTTTTCTTTATATAACCTTGATTAAATTCCCGACACGACACATAAAATAATACATTCATATGGAACTGAAATTGCTTATAGGTTAATTTCACGATATATTAAATATATACAATAGCAATACCAATGCAAGTTCTGCAATGACAATATTTTTTTGTTCTTTTTTTTACATTTTCAGTTATTACAAACAGAATTAAATCACACTACAGAAATGATAAATATAGTATATAAGAACAATAATAATAATAAACACGACAAAAAATAGCAAAGATTTGAAAAAAATACAGTGACAATGTGTAACTAAGGAAGGCATTAAAATGAAATAAATAAACGATAATACTAGGTGTCCCGTATAGAGAACCGATGTTGCCATTTTATAAAATAAACGTAAGCATTTCTCTCTATACACGCGAAAAAAACACTAGGACCCTATTAAAAATAATATAAAATATAACATATACACTTCTTATGCTTTACATAAACTATATAATAACAGTTACACCTTTATGAACTTTAATTCAAATTCATATTGGGGGCTGTAAATTATATTACATTTTTGCTATAAGCTTCCAATTTTCTTCAAAAGCATTTTACTTTTAACGTTTCAAAATTAAGAATATAATAAAAAAAAATACGAAATAAATAAAAACAATAAAAATTCAACAAAAAGTTGGCCATTATATCAATATATTTATGTAAAAAAATAGACGACTTCATTTCTTTCATTCCATTCAACAAGTGTATTTGGAGAAAATGTATTGAAGAAAATTGAAAGTATAGCGGACATAACTATTAAAGACCACCACGTACATAGTGCGTACTATGGGGCCCCGAGTCCCCTAAATCATTGTCCAACATCGTAGAAAACTTTACACATTACAATATAGCGGCCGACACCTAAACGACCCGCCATTCTATTTATGCGGCCATTCAATAAAATCGCCGCGTATAAAACTTAAGACTGGACAAACCATTAAAACAATCCACTGTCTCCTAATAACGAACACTAATATTATATCGAGACATCGCCGACAGAATTGATACTCGACGTAAACGGATATCGACGGAATCGACGCGCGGCGGATTCGAGTATCGATTCTTTCGAAATAGAGATGTCCCCCAACCGATGTTACCCAAAATTTTTAGTAACGGAAAACAATTTTTTTTCTACCATATAAATTTTTGAATGAAAATTTTGACTGCCAGAAAATAACAAAAAAAAATACTAACAAAAATAAAATACCTGTTAACTAGTTTTATATTAACAAATTGTTTAAACAACTTGGGACGATATTATTGTAAGAATTATATTAGAATCGTCCTAAACGTTAAGTGGATTACTGTTGCTCGATAAAGTTTCATGTCTACAAATTACCAATATACCACTCCATATATAAATAAACTGGCCGAGAGGTGGATGGTACCATACAATAAAAAATATCATTTAGAAAATAAACCCCATATAATTTTTCATTACAATGTATAAACATCAGTATTCCACCAAACGTTCCTACATCAATATAAAATCGCTAAAAAAAGAAAACATTGAACTAAAATTATCTTTTAAATACATCCCCTCTACAAATCGATATGTTAGCACTTATATAGCCTTTACGTACAAGTCCACGACCATTCCATTCTTCAAAGGTTTTTATATATATGTATATATATATAATCTATTATTATTGCTAGTCGCGATTCGCCATGGCTATCGATTTATTTTGCGATTTTACATTGAGCCCGCTCTCCTGTCTACGAGTTAGATGGAAACAGGAGAACGGACATTTTAAATAAGATAGACAGGCTATATATACAGTGAACGTTATATAGTCGTTCGATCGAAGAAACAACCGACAGAGACCGCCTTGACACGATATTCACGCACTGAAATTGTGGTTTCATAATTAACAACTCTGTAAGGCCAAAGCTTCCTTTGTAAGTATCGTATTATATTTTTTCATGTCGATCGTTTTGTTAAAAATGTAGATGTCCGGTGAACATCGTGCCGGGATGGCCTTTGCGGACCTACTTGATGCTCGAAATTATCTTTAAATTGTATTATTGCACCCGATGTAAACGAATTTGAAGCGACACACTAGTGTCCGCTACCGAGTGATCTATATCGATTCTGGTTAACCTAGAGCATTCCCGGGGGAACATTGTCAGTCGAGCCAAGTTTTAGATTAATCGAAATCATCAAAACGGACAAGGCACTACAGGTACGAAATATTCGTCTAAAACTTAGACAAAACGTCAGCCGACGAGTCGCGGCGTGCGGGACAGCGCAGGCGACCGACCGTACTCTGTTAACGGAACCTCTCAGTAGCTCGCGGTGGTGGCGGGCGGTGCTCCTAGCGCGTCAGCGGCCGGTCCAACGCACCCGCGCAGTGCACAAAGCGCGCGTGCGGGTGCGAGCACGCCGTGCCGGGCGCTGCGCAGCGCAGCGCGGCGCTGTGTCGCCGCTTGCGGTCCCCCTCCGCGCCTTCCGTCCCCTCCGCCGCCTCGCTCGCGTAGCGCAGGTGCGCTGCGCTGATGTCCTGCAGCAGCTCCTCCCACTCGCGTGTCAGCTCGTCGTCGCGCGCGGGAGGCGCTAGGGGAGGCGCGAGAGCGCGGGCGGGGACGGGCGCGCACTCGCAGGGTTCGCCCCAGATGGAATGCACGAGGGCCGAGGGGCGCATCTTCTTGGCGCGGCCGCCGCACTCTGCGCAGGCAGGCGCTGGCGGCGCGGTCTGCACAGCCACGTCGCACTGGCGTAGCGGGAAGCGCAGGCGGAACGCGGGATCGTCGAGGTCGGGGCACCGTTGCGCCGGCGTGAGATTGAGGCGCGTGTAGTCGATGGTGCGCGCGCTGCGGTACTCCAGGTAGCGCTGCGGCGGCGAGCCCAGATACAGGCCACCCGACTCGCTGCGCCGGAAGGCCACGGTGTCCAGGTCGCCGCGGATGTCAAACGTGTCACCGTCCTTGTAGCGAGCCGGCTCCGCGCCCTCGCGCCGGATGGGCCGAAAGTGAGTGCGTGTGGCCGTGAGCAGGTCTTCACGCTCGGCGGGCGCGGGCGGGGGTGGAGCGACGGGCACAAGGGGCGGGGCGGTCGGCACAGGCGGGTGGCGGCGCGGCGGCACCTCCGCGAATCCGCTGCGATCGCGGCTGTGGTTGATGGCGGTGTAGGAGCGCATGGTGTGCGCGACGGAGGACAGCGCGTCGTAGAGGTCGTCGCCGTCGCCATCGTAGAGCGCGAGCGGGTGAGGGTCGCGCGGACGCGGCGCGTCGTCGATGTGGAGCGGGCGAAAGCGGTCATGCAGGCCGGGGGACTCGGACGCCTCCACGGACCATATGCTTTCTGTGAGCGAGATGATGCTGCATTTCTCGGCGGCCGGGTCGGCGAACAGGTGGTCCGAGGGAGAGGAGAGCAGGTCCTGGAAATCGATGGGCAGGTCCTGGTAGTCGTCGTCGGGCGTGTTCTGGTCCTTGGCCCAGAGCGCCTCGATGCTGCGGTCGAATTTGGCCTCAAACTGCGCATAGAGGTGGCGGTCGAGGGGCGAGGGTTCGCGCGCGCGCGGCAGGCAGTCGGCCCAGTCGGGCACGCGCGGCGCGGGGCGCAGGTCGTCGGCCAGCGTGTTCTCGCAGGTGCCGTAGCCCTCGTCCAGGGCGATGGCGCGGATGAACTCCTTGACGGGGTCCTGCGTCTCCATGTCCCACTGTCCCTCGTGGGTCATCCACTCGGGCAGGTTCTCTTTGCACTCCATAGATCTGCCGTAGCTGTTATGGCGTTTCCTATTCTTCTTATGTCCGTGGTACGAGTTGCGGCGCTCCTTGCCCGAGGTGTACTTCTTATTTTTAGAATTCCAATCTTTCGGCATTGACAGTTCGCTTTGCATCTTGACCTTTGTCTCGGTTTTTCGACACCAGGCCGGCGGTGGCAAATAGTACTGCAACGGCGACTCTTTTCCTTTTTTAAGCGCCGGAAACGCAGCGTAATATCGTCGCACAGCCTCTGTTTGTTCCAAAGAACACGTGGGCATGCCTATTATTGACGCGCTTTCTTGGTCTTTAATGTCTTGAAGTCTCGTGCACAGCTGATCAACAATGTTGTCCAGATTAGACTCCTGAAAATAATAAATAAATAAATTTAACAAAATTAATAAAACATTACATATCCAATTGAAGTAATGCAACAAAACCATAAAAAAAATATGAGCCAAAAAAATATAAAACACCTAATGAGTGAAGGATATATAAATACATGGTTGATGAAACAGCTTCAATGGGAGGCAATACAAATGAGAACAATCAATAGAAATAAATTATTACAGGAGGTACAAACAATGAGACAAAAGGAGGAAGTATGCAAACCAAAAGGAAATGAAAAATACATGTGCTCATCAAAGACAACACATTATTTATATTAAACAAAAAATCTAAATAAAATAAGTTGCTTAATAAGTAACAGTGCTATGCTATATACTGAAACCGACCTTTTTGCAACTCTTTAAATTGTTAAATGTCTTCATTTTAACATTCCCACGGTAACGGTCCCTTTCCTGTACAATTGGGCACTGCATATCCTCTTTGCAGCAACAAAATAATAAATTAATTGTTGTTTTTCATGTATTATGTGAAATATGTAATTAGCATAATGTTCTATAATGATTTTTAACTAACATTGTCATGTCATTAGACACTAGTAGTAAATTCTAATTATCTTTTATTTGATTGCTCATATTTAATTTGGTAATGACTTCCATTATCATCTCAGTAACTATATTATGTATTTTTAAATAAATATTTAAAAAAATCTAATTTTAGATGCTATTGATTATCTATTATTCTTTTTTGTAAATAAGTTACTAAAAACACACTCTACCCTATTCATTTTGGCATGAGACAAAATGTAAACAAAGAAATAATGTTTCTAAAACTTTTACGTAGTTTTTTTATTTCTATTTAATTTGGTCTAAGTTTCCTCAAGGTTTAAAATATAAAAAAAATCAATATAACAAAATCAAAATAATCTGAAAACAACTTTACACTAAACGAAACAAGAAACTTAATAAAAATAACAAAAGTAACAATGGCATCACAAGTCTTATCAACAGGTTGACCGATGATAGTAAAAATGGCGGATATAATCTGACCAGTGACAAAACATCACATTTTAATGTAAAATGTCCGCAGCACCTGTGCTTTATAATTTATTATAAAAACTATCTTCACACTGTATCCTGCACACAGCAGGGTAGGTAGAGGGAACCTAGTGTTAACGCACTCACACCATTCCATACTTCCCGCCGAATTTTGAAGACTTCCGCGTGTTGTGTGGCGGAACTCAACGCCGCGCTTTGCCTCGACATAGCGAAGAAATTAAAATATAAATTTAAATAAATATTTCATTTGGTTGAGTCAGGATCGAAGCCACAAAAAGTTGTGGTTATAGTCACACTTTTTGCCTCTGCGCCATGTCTGGCCTCATAATTTATTATACTTATTTAACTTCATGCTTACTATTTTTATTTTTCACGCTTACGCGATACTTATTTTTTAAATATATACTCCGTCAATTGTGACCTATAAAAATCTTCTGATAAATTTATCTTTTATCTCATGCCTTTGAGAACAGGATATAGGTGATTTAAATAAAGCAAACATTAAATGTTAAGGGAAGTTTACCAAAATACAATAGTCAAAATTAAGTTTAAATCAATCAAGCCATTTCTGAAATTAGTGACCACAAACAGAAAGACAAACCAACAAAAAGTTTAAAAATTTAATTTTGACTTCTGTTACACTGATACATGTCCTCAATAATCAATTTTAATATATATCTTCCGTGTACAAGCAATAAAAATTAAAAAAAGTATTGATCAAATATGTTACCTGTATCTATATTTACCCTAGCAACTGTAAGTGAAAGCTAACATTGAAGATAGTTTAGTAACCTAAATTCTATTATTTGTTTACATTAGTGTATAGAAACTAGTAAATATGCCTATGTTGTTCTGAATTATATTGATTGATTAATTTTTTAAGCTTATATCCTTCAAAAGTACACAATGTTGGCAGTATGTACTGCACATATGAAGTCATATTCGCTTATATTAATGATTGTACATTGAATCATTACAAATTGTGTCTGAATACCCACACAAAAACCATAAGCACAAATGATGTAATAAAATTTGAAATACTTTAGCCAGTGCATTAAAAAAATTACAATAAAATAAATTGAGTGCACCTTCATAAACTAAAACCATATAGTCATGCAAAGTTTTAGCATTGTACACCTGATAACAGATGAGTGATAGTGACGACTTTAATAATTAACACATTTATGAGGCTCACCTGTGTAGTGTGTGCAGGTATCAAAAGGAGCGCGGAGTTAAATGCAGTTCTCTCGACGTGGCAGGCCAGCAGGCAAAGGCCTGGCTCCCTCTCTTATGTTTACGCATCCTGTCCGAGATAATATCTGTCGCTATCAAACACAAACATCGTGATCAAAAATCGAGTGTCCATTTTTCATTCGCCAGGTGCCGTGTGATAATATCGATCCTCAGGATATCAGCGTACTAATACATCGTTAATTCTTTGGCCTATTTTTTGCTAGTGTTTTGTTTCTTGTCTGGATTGCTCTTTAGTTTAGTAAATTTTGCTCATTGTCACTAGCTGTAGACGAATGACGCATTTAGTGCACCCCTTACTTCTGCAACATAAAACGTTTATATTTACTATGATGTCACGTGTTGTTTTGTTACAATAATCACTATGACTTGCAAGGGCACAAAGATGAAAGAATATCTTGGAAATCCATACCCGCCCCTCCGCGCTAAATGGGTCGATGGCGCCAAACAAACGTCACCTGGACGAGGGTGAAATACACGCGCGCCATGCTTTTTCACACCCGCCACTAGTATACTATCACGCATCAACAAGGAAATATTGTACCAAGTCTAAATCCGTAGGTAACTGTGTTGACACAATCGTTGAGAACTTACGAGTTAGAAACGGTGCGATACAATTTCACAAGAATATGACAAGATTACATGATACACTTTCACTGAGGTAGCGCGATGCACTTCCGCGTGGATGAGATAAAATCTATGCTAATATTTTGATACTCACCCTTAGTAGTTTATATGGGGAAATGATCATGATAGTTTCTACACACACACACCCCACATGAAAAAAAACATGGCAGCCGCGAGTGAGAGTACAAAAATCACAATTTGCGCAACGCCGTCAAAAGATCGGAATGACGTCTCGTTTCCGACCAATGGGAGGGTTTCATTTTTTTAATTTATCCAACATGGCCGCCCGCGGGCCCGTGATTTTGTGAGTACATTGATTGACTCTCGTGGCGCGTGGTTGGACGACATCGCGCATAACAACCAATCATGGACGTCATTTTACGAAGATTGGTAACAAAATGGACACTTTCGCGCCATATTTGAACCGCCAAATTTTAAGTTTGTATTTTTTTCGGAGGCTTTTTGAAATTTGTGAGCGTTAACTAAACTAGTTTTTGCGAATACACATCTGCATTTTAGAGGACAATAGCACTTATGTCAGCTGTTCGAGAAAAAGGTACAGATTGAAATGAAATAAGGAACTGAACTGAATTAAAACGAAATATGACACGTTAAGTCCGGGTAGATAAATTTAATAATGCATTTTAATGTAACATGTTATATAAATTTATTGAAATGTATATTTATATACCACTAGTGGGCCCGGACGCGGCTACGCCCGCGAAAATATAAGCCTAAATAATTAAAATAAGTTAAAAAATAATAATAAATGGAGATTTATTATTAGAAAAAATATCTGAGTAACCGAAATGAACAAAC
>DWNA01002563.1:0-11488 GCA_018249835.1 Heliconius besckei
GTGCTAATTACAAAGTGCCAAGTTTTTAAAACTGATGATTTTGTAAATAGGCTTGTTGTGAGGCAGGTACACAAGCGTACGGTGGAGGCAAAGCGCGGTGTTGACTTAACCAGACTTCAGTAGAAAGTGTCTTAAGACAAGGTTCTCAGGTTCCCTCTGCCTTCCCTGCTATGTGCTATACAGCGTAAAGCTACAAAAAAACTCATATCAAACAAACAATTATTTAGTACAACACTTGTCACCCCACTTCGAGTCGTCGTCGAGCATCACGAATTTTGATATAATCCAAAAATCGTGATCAAAATCGATATTCGCACACGCTCGCTTCTCATTATTTTAATAAGTTGACATTAAAATAATGTCGTACCTTCGATAATGGGTTTTAATTATGGGCCTTAAGAACGTTATATTCTTGACAGCGAGGCGATAAAAATAGATTTTTATGTGACATGCAAAACGATCGTTTAAGTATAAAAAATATATACGAGTATATTGTTTTTTCTTAGTACCTAATATATCGCCAGTGATATAGATATAAATAGTTATTACCTATTATTTTTATTAACTGTAAATTAGACGATCATGGGTTTGATTCCCACTCAGGGAAATTAAATATTTTATTTAACTCGCTGTTGAGCTTGCAACTTGATGTCGTCTTGTCAGAGATTGGGAATCGAGCCCACAACTACCGCGTGAACAGTTTTTTTTTTTTTAAATTCTTGCTTTCACTACAGACTTATGGTCTGTACCATAAATATATACCTACTATAAATAGAAATATAATATACTACAAGGATAATCTGGGTACTTTCCCTACCAAAAGGCCCCACACTGAGTACTGACCATGTCTACTACGAAAGTCATTGAACCTGTCTCCAGGTTGTGTGAGCCAGGAACTGGTCCTAGGACAACGAAACGGGATTCTATTTGCAGGTCGTTTGCATTAGAAATAGACTATATAACACTGTTATATTTTACACTAGTGTTCCACACGCAGTTTCGCCCGGAAACCATTTACATTCCGATTTATTTCGTTTTGGCTAAAGGGCACAAAATATGTTTTTTAGAATAATATTTTGACATTCTGGAGTTTACTCTAAGATAATATTATTTTGTTAGTAAAAACGTTGTCCGCCTTGTTATGACGTCATAGAATCTGTAAACAAAATACTATCAATTAAATCTGTATGTCACTCTTGGATTAGTGTAACGTGTTGTTTTTAGATAGGTACTTAGTAGTACTCATTTTGTATTACAATAAATTTCAGATTGAATTTACCAACTAACAGCTTACATTTTTTCTTAGCTAAGCAGGAACCCCAGTGTTAACTTATTCCGTACCCCAACTTTCGTCCAACACAAACATTGTAATATCGATTTTTTATGTAGAAGAACCAATATTAACTATTTAAGCCTTACTTATAAAAACAATTAAGAAACCTAATATAAATAGGCATTTACACTGATTTGAACTCAACGTTTTAGCAAAATTTCCTACCATTGCGTTCAAATATGTCTTAATAGCGTTGTACATACATTATGATTAGTTACAACAGAAATAAAAAAATAAATGATCACCTGCTATAGATTAAAACTATTATTATAAATAAATTGAAGGAAAATATTTTAATAATCCATTTCCAACAGACGCGAGCAAAACCACAAAATAAATGGAATCATTACGAGAAGATTCTCAGAAGATCTTAAGATGTGTACTTAGAATTGATATCTTAAGAAATAACAAAAAAAAACAAGAAAAACATCGTACGTAGGTGCATATGCTCGCTGATGCTTACGCGTCTTGGTGCAGTGGTACGCCACCTGACTGGAATGCGGTTGCCAGTTTGATTTCCACTCAGAGGAATTAAATTAACTAGCTCTATTACAAACGCCGTTGAGTTCCGCCACTTACGCATCACTGAGCACGAAATGGCTCGAAAATTGGACGGAAAGTGGAGAGCGGAGTGGCTTAGGACTAGGTTCCCTTTGCCTTTTCGCTATATGCGGGATACAGCAAGTTCAAAAACTACTTCCAAATAAAGCATCACCTAACAAAAATGTAATATTCCCTAGTCCTAAATTTGAAATGCATACATAAGTGCAAATTAATAGAAAAACTATTTAGGGCCATATTTATAAACCGTAGTTTTAAGTCTAAGATCAATCGATTGAGATACCTTTTCCATTCGAAAATTAAGTAGGTATATACATATATGTATGAATGAAAACGGCATCTTAAGTTCAATCTTAGACTTGAGAACGATTTATAAATACTGGCCCTAAGGAATGCCTATTGAAAGGCCTATTGAAAATCCTATTTACTATTATTACAACATATTCAAATATTATGCAAAAGTGCGAATAATAACAACTAATCGCATATACTAGTAGATTACCGAAACTGCTAATTTGATTATTCTGCACACGTGTGACCTGAGCGGTGCTACGTCAGTGCTCGGGCTTCATTTTGTATTACTAGAAGACTAGAAGTAGTATAGAATAGAAGGAATATATTAGCGGTTTTTTTTAAGTGTTATTTACTAGGAAACGAAAATATTAAAATATTTAGTAAATAATGAGGAAAGGAAAATATTTAAAAAAATATCAAAAAAATCACGTAACTTGAGAGATTTCAGCTTCACGCTGATAGAAAGATATAGACATAGGTTTTTTTAAATAACCAAATATGGTATAGTTGTACATGATATTCTTGTTACCAGAGCGGAAAAATGAAAATACTTGTTGACTCCCTTGAGTGTTAATCGAACCCACAATCGTTACATTTACGGCCAGACGCAGAGCCACTGTGACATAATGGCCTGATACACGATTAAGAATTTTTTTTGTGTTTTAATTTTAATCGTAAAACAAATTGTACATAAGGAAAACAGCTATGAATTTTAAATTCAGATAAAACACAAACATGATCGATTATAATAAAAAAATCCACTACACGTGTATCTTCTCTTATTGAAACGTCTTTTTATGATATTAGTTTAAGGTAGGCCCGAGGTTTCCGAGGGGAAACCCCGGTCCTCATGCATCCCCTAAGCTTCGAGAGATTTCGTGTAATGTGGTGGAAGTAGTCTTCCATAAAACTTTATTTTACGCCTAACAAATATAAAAAAAATTAAGCATAATTTCACCATCTAGAAGGCAATAATACTTTTAAGAGATTTTCGGGAACCTCGAGAAATGAATGCGTTTGAAAATTAATAATTATTCATGATTTTCTTTTATCCAAATTAATGGGTCAGTATGATTGGGTAGACCCAGATAATTCTAGGCTCATTATGGTACATATGTCACGGAGTGTCTTAACACTAGGTTCCTACTGCCTACCCTGCTGTGTGCGGGATACAGCGTGACAGACATACAGAGCTGATTTAATATATCCTACGTGAAGCCGATATATTATCCATATTTTTAAATAATAAATTCGTTGCAGAACCTAGTAACTAGAGTGCTAGGCAAACACCAGATGCCCTTGAGCGTATCCGCCTACGCAGATATCGATTTTACAAGAATCGACTACAATACGGCTTCATGCGTGCATCGTTACACTAACGTAACAATTAAATATATTTCATACAAAAGTAAACCTTAATTGTGTTGAATAAATGGTATAATTGTATAAATACATGTATATTTACGACTTTTTAAACGGGGAAGTACCGATAATTACATAGAGGTATTATAGCTCAGTTCAGACCGACCTTGGTGGAGATTCGTATCTTAGTGTCACTTTGATGTCATCTTAAACGGATAGTTTCTGAGGATACATAATAGTATCTATAAATTAATATTAAGAAATATATAAAACATTCAATTTTCAATATTTATGTTTAAAATCCTTAACTTAATGGTTAAAGTTGTAATATTTATGCTAATATTATTAATCTAAAGAGATCGTTTGGTTTAATCCACTAATCTCAAGAACTGTTGCTTCAAATCGTTTTTTTTTTGTGTAATAAAGTCCACGTATGGAGAGAGGCTATAAGCTTTAAAATATCACGTAAATACTTTCGATGTAGTTCATAGTACCTGCAATGAAAATTATCTCAGGCAACGTGTAACATACATGTGTCAAATACAACTCTTGAGTTCTTTTCTTCCGACCTTGCAAGCAAAGCCGTAGACAGCACATAGTTCAAAATAATGATTATAAAACGCAACGCGTTAAGTGACTCAAAATGTCAATGTCTCAAAAAACGGAAATTGGAAAGCGAAGTGACTTACACTAAAATCTCTATGCCTGTACTGCTACTATCGGATTATAGTGTGAAGCTCAAAAAAAAAATGAGAAATCTGAAATCTACGTAAATTAAACCAAAAGTGTTTGACACTTACTCTACCTATACTAAAATATAATAAACCTATATAATACATCGATATCTACAACATCGATTTTGCAAATAGAAATGAAAACAAATTAGTTTTTGTATAGAATCACGTATTAAAAGGGCATTAGGTTGTTTGTAGGTCTGTTCATTACTCTCGTAATAACGTCTTTCTAATTTACTTGTGACATAACAGTCATTCGAGCACGTCTAAAGGTATAATTGCATAGATATCATTCGTAATACAACTTCCTCGGTACGGTCACAAATTATTATTTAGAATGGCATCTTAAAATTATTGTGGCAAAACTAATAGGTTATAGTATGCTAAGGATTTTAGTTTACTATAAAGGAAAAAACAAATCGAAAATATTACTTATACAATTCTGGTCGTCCTTGGAACATTGTTTGGACTTTAAGACGTAAAATTGAAAATACCCGGGGATGCCTTATGTTCCATACATGCCCAAATTTCAAATTTTTAGTTTTGTTTGTCGCGTCGTCTAATAGACACTCAGTAGCGTAAGAGTTTTGGGAGTCGAACCCTCGACCTTTAATAGCGGTGTTAGAACTAAAGTAGGTATACGAGTATATATAATATCTTATTTGATATTCCTATTCTGTTTGATAACGAAGCAGAATAAAAGCCTTTCTATTGCAAGACACTGAATTGAATCAACAAGACCATAACCATTGTTTCTCAAGTGTTATTATATTTTATCTGTTTCTCGTTATGTAATAAAGATATATTGCTATAAATAATACAAAAAGTATAAAAAACTAGTTTAAGCATTATGTTTATAACATTTTTAGCTACAGCCATTTATCACATACAAGTTGCAAATTCGACTGATATCTGACCAAATAAATTACTTTTTATTTCCTCACTCAGTCAAGCCCCAGAGCGGCGTTAGTTTACGTCACTTAACAAGCATCGTCTTTGATTCGCGCGGAAAGTTAAGAACAAGTCTTGACTCTAGATTCTTTTTGCATCAAATATACTTCTTTCTCTATTTTCTGCTTTCGTAAATTTCAAATAAGTTTCGACTTAAAACATCTTTCTTTAAAGCATTTTTATAAGCTTCCCGTTATATCCTGCATTTAGCAGGATAGACAGATGAAATCTAGTATCCTATTGCTCGTTAAGGGGCGGAACTTAACGCCGCGCTTTGTTTCATTGCGAGAGCATGTAAATGATTTTTTTAACACGAACAAGAATCCAACTAGACGGCCCACAACAAAGTAATTTCCACAGAAAAATAAAAACAAAACGACCAAATAAAGGAGAATAATCAGATGTACCAACACAGAGTAATGTTTATTACATTCTAAATTAGCATATTAAATTCACTTTGTTATTAGGCAACGTCTGTCTGTTACGACGGACGGTGCGGCGCTTGATTACGCAATGGATCTCGAAACGCGATACATCAGTTATAGATTGTATTTTTTGATGGCCTTTCCTCTTTTGCAATTTTTACTTATCAATCATAATAATTGAAATGTATGTATATTTCGAAAGGTATAGTTTGTCTTGGTATAGTTATGTGGGATTTAAATTTGATTGTGAACGCGATGATTGTGGGTTCGATTCCTAATAGGAGAATATTTCTTTTTAGCTTCACTTCACTGTATTCCGCACATAGCAAGATAGGCATAGAGAACTTTGGAACTTATTGTTAAGACACTCCTATCCCATTGCGACATTTATAATTATTTTCATTTCTCGGTCTAATGAGACAAAGAACGGCGTTGGGTTCCGTCTCCCACTATCTTTAAAGTAAGGGCCTCATTCATTTTTACCTTAAGTGACGGAAATGCATGGTTAATATATATAAAAATAAGTATATTATAAAAGTAAATACTATAGTAATAACAAAAAGCATATTTTTATTATTTTAAAATTACAGCAGGTTTCGAACCCACTACTAATGTAACTAAGATACAACTAAACAAAACACAAAAAATAAAGACAACGTGAACTATAAATATACTGTAATTATACAAATACGAATATTTGTTCTCGCGTGAATTATATACATTGATTCGTTAGAAAGTTCTTAAAATAGGATTAAAGTACATGACTGAGTTGAATTTAGTTAATTAATAATAACAGAGGCTGTGGCGGCGCAGTGGCGTCGGAATGTAAACGCTTTGGTTGTAAGTTTGATTCCCACTCGGCGGGTTGTTTACAACTACCGCGCCCGCGCAAGCACCGCGTTCAGTAACGCCAGTCTACCGTAATGTTTCGATTATTGGGCGCAAACTGGTAGAGTGTCTTAACACTAGGATCGTGAAACTAAAAATTATTGGAAATAATTTGAAGGGCATTTTGAAGTAGGTAATAAGGAAAGGATTGGTGTTAGTGGTGTATGATTATTTTCTGTTTAGCTTTAGCTAAAAAGAGAGATAGTGTCAAAGTAAGACTGAAAGTGAAAGTAAGACTGAAGAGTCTTCACTGAACGACCTTCATTTTTTTAGCTTCACGCTATGTCCCGCTAATTTTAAACGCGACAGGTTGTGAGTTAGACTCCCACTCGAGGAAGAGAAATTGGATTAACAAGCCAAAGCTCGGCGTTTAATTCCGCCATTTAACACGCAATTCCTCCAGAACTTGGCGGAAAACGGGGAACGGAGTGTGGTAACATTAGGTTACCGCTGCTTACTCTGTTATGTGCGGGATACAGCGTGACGTACATGTTTACGTATCCACTTATAGAACATAAGCCATGCACATTGGAGGCTTCATCTTGGTTGCAAATACTAATTACGCATTATGTCGTAAACATTCTGAATACAAAATTATAATTATTTTCTGTATTAGATAAATAATGTTTATATGAGATGGATGAATGGATGATTTTATAATCTATCGTAGAGTAATTGGATTTTATATATGTGTATCATAAACCATAGCCACCGTATGGTTCTAATCGTTTGAGGCCAGTTCTGGTGCAGGGGAATAAGCTTGTTCTATCCTGCCACGTGAGGAATACAGCGTGAAGCTAAAAAAGGTAATCAAATCGTACTGTATAGGAAAAACTAGTATTAGTAATCTTAGAAAGATGTAATAATGTGGTGTTAAGAAAGGAGTGGCCTCGCTCTGGGTTTTGTTTGTCTAGTTATGTAATAAACATTTTTTATATATATACATAGCAAGGTAGGCAGCGAGAATCTAGTGTTAAGAGTTGAGACATTCCGATCCCCCATATCGCCTAATTGAGATTGAGTGTTGAGTTGAGCTTGAGTTTGCTTTGTCAAAAAAATTTAATATTTCAATTATATTTTCAGGATGTCATCGTATCCTTCATACAAAGTAAAAGTGTAACGAGCAAAAACTTATCTACTTATTTCAAGACATTCGCATATAGGATCTGAAGAATTTCTCATTAACATTTAAATCGTTTCACTTAAAATTCAACGCAGACATTTAAAAAACTAAAATCTCAGACATATTTGGTAAATTAATTCGCAAGTAAAAACAATTAACATTTCCGTTTCACCTACATTAAATAGAGCATGAAAGCTTAAAAAACTTTATTATTCCATTCCCCACCTCCGCCTAGCCAGAGCAGAAAGATATCAATATTTTTAGAAATATAAAATAACTTACATCTTTAAAGATGATTTGAAATAAGACATTCTTTAATAACACAACAATTACAATAAAAAATGTTTAACTAAAGAAATTCATAGAAACTAAAAAATCTGCCATTTCAAAGCTCACCTCGTAAGCTCTCATCAATTCAAATGATCATACAATCCGTTCACCGTTCAGGTCAAATTAAGAGCAAAAATTGCAGTTCTATATTGGATTTAAACGTCGATAGAATCATGATGGGGAAGAGAAAGGCAGACCAACGTACGCTGGCTCGAATAAAGCGTTTTGTAACAAAGTTCTTGTTTACGTAACATTCGTTCTAATAACTTCCAAAGTAACCTCGTCGGTATAGAAAACTAAATCCTGGGCAGTCAACGGCTATCTTTGAACGGTTGTATTGCTTTAGAAATTGTATCTTTGTATTGTGAACGTTTATTTTAATGTTAAATATTTTAGATATTTTCCCGCTGCTATAGAAATATTTTGTGAGTGATATACAGTTTGAAACTTTTAAGTCTTCTTGTTTTTAGTTTCAATTGTATCCTGATATGGACAGCCTATCATAGACAGCCTATCAGCCTAGCATAGCAAGATATCTAGCCTACCTACCTAGTCCTAGACGCTCCATTTCTCATTTTCCACCCAATTTTCAAGACATTGCATGGTGAATGGTGCAGCTCAACGCCTCATTTCGGCTTGTTACCAGAGCCAGAAAATGAAACTAATTCGAGCGGAAAAGTGACAATATGTCTGCCTGTCTTGCTATAAAGGAAAGAGCGTGACGTTACCAACAAAATACGTTATTAAGTTAACAACAAAATAGTACCAATACGTTTTTCATTTCCAAAATAAAACTCAAAGTCCGGCTTCTTATATTCAAACACCTCATGTGCAATTTCATTATTCTTATTCTACAAGGAAAGCCTTATAAGTCCGTTTAAATGTTACACTAAAATCGAAATAGCGTAATTATTACCTACTTATCGTTACCTAACATAATGTAAGGCTTTTTCTTTATGTATATTCCACATAATATGAATCATTATCTATCATTTAAGGTTAACACTATTTATTTTTTTTATATGTCCTTACAGTATTAATGCGTCCAGAATTCGGCAGAAAGTGGGAACAGAAGTGTTTTAATGAGAACGGTGTGCCTTAATACAAGGTTTCCTGGTACCCTGTGTCTACGGCACAGTTCGCCAAAATCTAATCTACAATCATTGTTTTTTTTGTATGTCCCCTACCAATTGCTCTACAATGACGTCAACTCACCTAATAAGTTAGACATTATGAAATAATGAACCTTTCAGCAATATAGAGGTCAGCCTTTTTAATGTCAGTTTAGTTTCCTGTTTCACACTAATCATCATTTATGTTAAGCGATAGATAGTAATTATTTATGGTACGTGTATAATTATATTGCCTCGTTTGTACTACCGTGCATAAATCATTTGCACACTAGCTGATGTTAACAAATAATCACGATGCTAATCGCTAAAATTAATTATTTTGCATAAAATATTAATTGTGTAGCGTCTAACAGGCGTATGTAGTAGTTGGAGTTTATTAGGTAGAAGAAGTTTATTACGTCAGTGTTATCAGAATCCCAAAACAACTCCTTTGTTTCGAGATAGTCAAAAAGAAAATAAACTTACCTGAGCAACAGCGTCCAAAGCCATCCTCTCGATATCAACATGATAGAAGTTGAGTTGTGGCACGTGCCGTCGCCTCGGGCGGATGTCGTCGTAGTACGCGACCACGTCGTTGATAGACACCACCGGGCAGTCGTCGACGGTGCTGCAGCCACTGCTCACCCCGTCCACTCCACTATCGGAATCCCCTTCACATAGTTCCTTAGAGTCCCGCCTATCTCCAAAACTTGTCTCGGAACCCTCCTGATAACCAGATTCGTTCATATCATCAGTTATAATTTCCGGTATCTTGGATTCGAACTCGTAACCGATCTCTTCGTCGATATTCATTTCGTCAATGTCGGCCATTTTGCAAATAAACACTTTTGTTATCGAACTACCACTACATGGTATATCCCCGTTCACACTAATTGAACCCTGTGGAGGAAAAATTGGTATTAATTTATGTCTTATAGTCCAATTGATATATTTTTTTTATTCACGATGGCTTGGCTCTACACTTACAAATATTATAATAACAATTAAAACTGCTTTTTGAAGAGCTGAAATTTGGCATAAATTATATATATTCATAGATTATATATATTATAACACTCCACAGTTGCTTACATGACGAGCGACATCGTGAGACGTCGCTAGCTAACAGCACATCACATAACGTGATAAATTAAACACGATTAATGCTTGCGTGCGCAAATAATGGCAAGAGATCTTTGAACCGATTTAGTTGCAGATATAAAAAGGTGTTATAAAAAACGCCATTCTTTGTATAGAAGGCGAACGAACGACAGTCTCATAGTAGTTGAGGATAGGTAACTTTCAATCTCTACCGACACAGTGACCTCGTGGGGTCGGTCCGGGGTACAATACAGGTTTTCCACTAATAAATGTGAATTCTTTACAAATTGGAAGTATTTTATAACGACCGGTTTTAGTGGAGCAGGTGTAAGTTGCTATTAAAACGTCGGCCTGTACTTACTAAATATGGCTTCGTTGACTATTAACATATATATAAATAGAAAATATACGCTGACGTTCTAATGTTTTGTAAGAGTTCCATGCACTGTGGATTTTTCATAATTACTAGTGATTTCAAATGTTTCGAATTTAATTCAATAGAAATAAATATTTTTAAAGTAAATTGACATAGTTGCTGCCATTGTGGCACTTGATTCAGCCTCTTAAACTGCACTGTCTCGAAAACTGGACGGTAAGTCTGTAATGGAGTGTCTTAACTCTAGCTTCCCTTAACCACCATCCTTTATACGGTATATTCTGCGTGAAAATAAAATAAAATAAAAATAAAGATAAAAATATCAATATGGTAAGGAAGCTACCTACACTTTAGATAGCTTAAAACAAACAATGAACTCTTTTATATTATTAACTTTTGAAAACAATAAGACAGTTTACTTTATAATATTTTTGTGAACTTAAATTTAAATTATTGGGATGGGAAATCTGAAATCAATGTTGAAATAAATATCCATATAGTATTTACATAATACATGCTTGTACTTCGTGCAAGTAATTCTCACTCAACGCGATCTATTCAAGGAATATGTCAGAAAAAGCAGTTGAGTCACAACAATAAAAAGAACTTCCGTATTAACAATGTCTGTTGGCTATTTCTTATTAATTAAAAAACAAGTGGTTTTCATTTGTATTTTTCTAGTAAGCCACGTGTTAGCCTTTACAATTTTACCCACCAAATATATCGTTTAAATAAAATAGAAATATATAAAAGCAACGTGATCGGTAGTTGATTTTATAAGTAAATAATAATATAAACAAAGATTTAAAAAAATAATTTAACCGTAAATATAATATATTAGGTATAGTTTATAAGACGTAATAATTTTTGGTTAAAGTCTAAAAGCAGCATATGTCGA
>DWNA01002564.1:0-11486 GCA_018249835.1 Heliconius besckei
GTACACCGTGACAGTCGCGGCCGCGTCCCTCACCACGGGCGGCTCCACAGGCAGGGTCGCCTCGCAGCGCACGCGCAGCGCCCCGCTCGCGGCCGCCGGCACTGCCACGCGCAACACGCGCCAGGACACGCGCAGCCCGCCTGCTTGGGGCGCGCTTAGCTCGAGACGTTGCCAGGGCTCCGTCTGTAAAATTATATAGTATAAGTACAAAATATATGAATGACGATTATAAAGTTTTTATTTTACTAAAGTACTTACTATAAATTTTACTAAAGCTATAAATTGAAAAATTAAAATATGTATAAGAATTTATGATTCCATTGGATGTGTCAAATTGATCCTATAATTTTAAATGTATTTTATAACATTTTTGAAACATATATTCACCATAATTTTGATTTACATCGAATAATTTTATCTTGGTAAACACAGGGAATCTATTGGCCGTTTCACGCTCTTTCCTCCGCCGTGGTGGTGCAGTGGCACAATCGCGCAACTGTTTCGCATCGAGACGGTTGTGGGTTCGATCCCCAATCGAGGAACTGTTATATTTATTTACGTTTATATTTTAATTTATTTCGCTCTGACTTCAAGGCAAAGAGCGGTGTTGACTTCTGCCATTCAACACGCGATGCCTCCAGAATTCGGCAGCAAGTTGGGAACGGAGTGTCTTAACACTAAGTTCCCTCTGCCTACCCTGCTGTGTGCGGAGTACAGCGTGAAGCTGAAAAAAAAGAAAAAGAAAAAAATTATTTATTTCATACGTGGCGTTGCTTACCGCCATATAATTGCCAGTTGATTGCGCCAACGTGGAAAAAGTTTGCTCTAAGTAGTTACGAAGAAGAAAGGCGATAACCTTAAAAATATTACAGTGCTTTAAGTGTACACTAGATATTTACGAATGTCTATCCTGTAAAAACTCTTTTAAGTGGTATTTATACGAAATAGGAAAAAATGTTTAGAAACGTATAAAAATATTAACTCTCTTAGGTTCGATTCCTGCTACGTTCAAATTAATAATCTAAACAAAAATAATGTTGCTAAATTAAATTTTATCACATCTGCAAAATGTTATTAAAAAAGAAAAATAAATAAATCATTAACAACATAGAAAATAAAATGAAGTTGTAAGGAAATATTGGTAGAATTTTCATCTAACTTGAATACTAAACGAAAAGTTTATAGCATTTTAATATCTCTTTCTTCCCTTCTTTTTATTTCTCTCTAAGACTACGCCTATAAAAGATTTTGCAGTTAAAATTTTCACATTTTCAACAAGTCAACAAAAACTTGACTTACTTTCAAACTGCTTACTAGTAAAATGCGTATTTTATCATGGTTTTGACAATTTTCAAAGAACTGGTATTATGTTACATATTTTTAAATTTCTTTTTAGGTTCCGCCCTTATTATCGCATACAAGAAAAGTATAAAGAAAGTCTACTTCATCCTCCACTTTCAAATTCAGAATAATACATGTAGAGGCCAGCCGTAGCGCAGGCCCCCTGACTAAAAGTGCAACATATTGTGGGTTTAATCCCCTCTCGAGGAAATTAAATATTTTATATTTTAATTTCTCTACGGCGTGTAGTTCCGCAATATACAATACTCCAAAATTCTGCAAAAAATGAGGGATGGAGTGTCTCAACACTAGGTACTCTTTGCCTACCCTGTCGTATGCGGCATATATTGTATAGATAGAGCATTAAGCTAAAAAATATAAACGTAAAGTAAAGTAACTAAAGATTTTGCGCTGTCTACAACAGCGGGGAAATTAAAATAATTTAAATATAAAAAATCCGTTAATGAGTATCGACCCTACAACTATTGCGTTTACAGTCAAACGCCATCCTACTTAGCTACCCCCTATGACGTCATTTAAATAAATAATAGTTAACTTTGTACTATTATTTAATTAGCTAAATATAACATTAGTAAGATATCAGAAAAGTAAAAAATATGCTATTTCTATTTATAAAGTGTATTTTTTATGAATATGCAAACTTTCCCATATCACCGTTCCCTAATGAGTGACGGCATAAGGAGGTCACATACTCCTCCACCTCCGTATATTCTAATGAGCACATTTTGTTATTAGCTTATATCCAGGTAGATACAAAGTGAAACCACATGTGTGTTCTGGTAACATTTTTTTCTATTCTTTTGTCTTGTTTTCTAGGTAATGCTACTTTTTCTAGAGAATAGCAGTATTGTAGTTCTTATTCAGAGTTTTATTTAGGTTATTTGTAAGTTTAATAATAATTTCAATGTAAATAATATTTATTATTTTAAAAATGTTGTCGATCAACCACGGGATTATTATATAGTACATTCGAGATTTGATTGATAGTAGGCTTATGTTTGAGAGATTTTTCGCGGTTTGGGATGAATTTAAATTAAACTTGCTTGTTAATACACATTAGCTAAAATTAACAACCTAATATTTTTCTTAATATTTTTGCTAATATCGACGATTTGCACATACTTACCTTTACAATCTCATCGTCTATGTACCAATCAATATCAGAGGGCGGCAGGGAGTAGTCAGAGGAACAGTTGAGTACTACCTGCTCGCCGGGCCTCACTAGTTTAGGAGCACCAAGTATTGTGGGGTCCTTGTCCGGCTGCGAGGCTGCGAGGGAAATGAACTTCACTACAAAAATTGATACAAATTAAATTTCAAATCCGCTAACGAGTGTTGATTTCATTTGTGTTGTCAACGAGTGTTGAGTTAGATTGCCTTTGGGTATTCGCAAATTATTACGAACAATTAGACTTCCTTAATCTTTTATTGTGGAACTGGAGAAAGGAAAAAAAATATTCTCGAAGTTTATTGTGCATAATTGTCTATTAATGTCATGATTTTTTTACAAAAATTTGTATTTTCTTGTTTTTAATTTTTGATTCGTCATGGGCGCAAAAAATAAAAAAGAATAAAAATTGCTTGTCTTTTCAAAGTGCATTTATTAGAATAATTACACAAGGATATAACTAGCATAAAAAATATATTGAACAATAGCATGGCGATATTAAGGTCCCACGTTTTTTTTATTTGACGACGTGCTCCATCAAACACAGTATATAATATATATAATATTATACATATATTACAGTATATAATATTTATATAATTATTATATATTTTAAAGATTTTATAAAGCACATTATAAAAATAAAAATAAAAGATATTTACTTAATAATTTCACTCAACAGAAGATTACGAAAAACAAAAGCTCCTAGAGGACTAATAAAGTTTCGCTGTTCAAATCAGCTGGGACGTTACCTAAATTGTCAGAAACTTGCCGATTAAGATAATCCTGTAAAGGAACTCCAGTAACGTACACTTTAGTGTGTTTTAGTGGGAATGTGAACGTAATTAAAGTTTTAAGTAGGTACGAGCCGTTCTAGTTGAAATCAAAAGCTTCGGATTACTAACATACCTACGTTAAAATAGAAGCATTAAGTAAATACTAAATGAAGTTGTTGTTGGATTTGGTAAGTGATTCCCTCTGAATAAATACTTTGCAGTTAAATATTGATTTCTCGAACATATACGTGTTATTTAATATAAATAAGTGCTTGTTCAACTTGCTATTAATAATAAATGAGATATATTTACCGCGTCCCCCGCGAGACTCGAAGTAGGCTTGCGACCGTAAACAAAGCGTTGAATTATTTTAACTTTACAATTTCTCGAATACGTCTTTATTATATGCTATAAAAGCCGAAGATTATCTTCATTAAATTTCCTTGATGATGAAATAACTTTCGATCGTAAGTTTTCAATATAAATGTGAAATAAAAATCTATGAAATATCACCTTACAATTTACAATTATTTTCTGTCATAAAATCCTATATTATAACTTATTTATAAGATTCTCATTTAAACATATTTTTTCTTTTTTTTAGATTTACTGACATATAATCAAATATGCGTAGGTACAGTGCACGCGCTTAAAGCAATTCGGTGGCGTTCCTTATTATTGTTATTTCGTTATTTAAGGCTAACTAAGACTTACACCGTAATGTAAGACAGCCTGTAGCACTTCTGAAGAATGCAGCTTTCATACAAAAAGAAAGTAAATTTGACCAGTAGATCCAGAGATCGTAACGTTTAAACAAACAAACAAACTCTTCCGCTTTATTATACTAGTATAGATAAGTGGTAAAAAAAATATTTGATGGATCTTTAATATTCGTTTTGTTGCCTTAGTCAAATCGTAATAAATGAACAGGTGAATGGATATTTGGGGCAGGAGAGTAAGTGTGCCATCGTTTGTGGGTTAGGGCCACAGTCGCAGGCTGGTGAGGTTGCTGAGGTCCTCGGAGGTTAGAATTACGTTGAAAGGGAATAAGAAAAGATTTCTCACTATGCTATCGTAAAAATAATAATTCTCCATTTTAGGCCTTAAAGTGTACGTAAAAAAATTGCGGGTGACAATTAGAACAATTATAATCTCTTATTAAATAATCATGTAACTATGTCTCACCAACTACTGTCATATGTTTGGTCTGTCTCGCTATCTGGAACTTGGGCCCCTCTGTGGACACCTCGCACGTGTAGGCAGCTCTCGCGGCGACGGGCGGTGGCATGACGCGCACCGTACACGAGTCATATTATGCCGGTCATATTAACCCATTTAGACTAAACCAAACTAGCAGACTAAACCAAACTAAACCAGAGCAGACTAAACCAAACTAGCAGTAAATAAAAGGTTTTTTATGCTGGGGCCTCTTGTTTTAAAATGTATGTAACAAGTCACTATATTTTTCACAAATTTCACATGTAAAGCACTTAGTTCATACATTTATAAAATGCTTAAATGAAAAAGTTCGGAACTCGTTTTTCACAAGTAGAATTATTATTTTTTAAATTTAAAGTTAGTGCAGTCCCAAGCTGACTGAATTAAGGCGCAAAGTTGGGATCGTGTCAAAAACTTTAACGATCATTATGCCGAATATTAAATATTTAATTTCCCAGAGTGGGAATCGAACACACAATCTTTGAGTTTTCATTCAATTCTTCTGCGTACGCCATGACTGGCCTCAATTATGATAATTATATAAACGATATTCGAGTAAATTTGAATAATGCATGGAACAATAAATAAATAAAAAGCGACTTCTTATTTTCTGTCCATACACGGCGTGTTGACGACAAACTAAATACGAAGTCGCAGTATTAATTTAGAATGTTGTTATTGTTTCAGTATCAAGTCAAAATAATATGAAATAATTCAATATTACAGAAAAATTACATTATATTTTTTAGTTCGTCATGTAAAGGGATAAACAAAAATAGTTATATAATTAATTTGACAATGCAATTCAACCTTTTTTGAAATTCCCTTCACATTTTTATGAACTTATTTGCGATAATACTGCTTTATAATTTATTCCTCAAACGGAAATTCCAGTCCATTTACTCTACTTTAGCACTTTGGTTCTACGGAGGGAAAGAAATGCTTTTAATAAAAGTAATTTCGGAACAAATTTACTCGATATGAAGAGAGAGACTCGATATGAAGAGAGAGATATTTACTCGAGATGAATAATAATTATAGAGGGTTGCCAGTGTGATTTGTTTAAGTTCCTTTCTGAGGATAAACGGCGCGCCGAATAATTATTATTATTCAAATATCGATAAATTTATTTTTACTTTGAGTATTTATTTTTTTATTACTAGCAGCCCTCCAACTCAAACAGTACGGTTATTTACTAACTATTATTTTAGAATGTTATACTTAAATCTTTTGGGAATTTGTTTTTGGTCCCATTTTTTTCTAATACGTACCTATATATTTATTTTTTTAAATTTGTAATGTAAGTTCTCAGCAAAACGCGCGTAGAGTTCCGCCACTCTACACGCATTGCGTCCAGAATTCGGCGGAAAGTGGGGAGCGGAGTATCTTAATAACCGATTCCCTCTGCCTACTCTGCTGTATGCGCGATACAGCGTGAAGCTGGTTATTATTATTAAATTAAAGCTATCTATCTGAGTTACTAGAATATACATTAACAATTAATATAAAGCATTTATAAGAACTGTGCTGTCTGTAGGAAGTCTTTGAAGTAAAATGTGGAATATTCCGCAACATTCCAATACTTATATTCCGCAATACTCCATTACAATTAACCTACTATGGAAATAAATTAAGCAATATTGTAGAAAATTCTTCTAAAAATATTCACATACAGCTTAAAATTTGTAAATGCAAAATTACTGCTTATCGTATATTATTGCTTATATTTACTATGTATACTCTATCCATGGAGACTAGTAAACATAGCGATCTATTTGCCACGTATTCCCGTACAAATGACAAAGACAAAAAAAAACAGTTATAAGTACAGCAAAAAAGTAATTCTGAAGAAACTAACAATAAAATTAAAAGTTTAAAAAAACACGCTTAAGGTTATATTAGGTAACTTGCATTTTCACCTTCAGGTCCATGGGAAATGAATAGAATATATCAAGACAAACATAACAAAAATTTAAAACGTTATTTAAAAATTATGTACAAATTGTAGTGAACAATTAATTAATTCTGTTTACGTTTTTGAGGAAATTAAGTTGTTAGATGGAAATTTGCTTGTTGTAATATAAAAATATTTTTCTTTGAGAAATGTGAACAGCAAAAAGGTGGAATTGTCACCTATGCTGGCTACACGCCAACGATTATTGCTATCGTGAGCTTTCTGAGAATTTTTCACTTTCCATTGTTTAAGTCAGTCTCAAATATATGATAAATTACTTTATTATGATTAATTACTTATAATTTCTTTCATTAATTTTTTATTGAAATATATTTAAATAGATTTAATTTAAATAAATAATTTAATAAATTATCGCTAGGTTCTCTGAGCGTACCTCGCTTGTTGTGTAGCGTCCATAGAGATAAAGAAAACCAAATAATTAGAAAAAGGATTTCGTTTCGTGTACTATATAATATAAAATTATTATAATATTCCAAATAAATACAACAGGAACATTATAAAAAATATCTTTTTGTATTTTTTTTCTCTTTTTAGTACAGATTTGACTATCATACTGGAATGAACACATATGAACAATATACACTCATCCATTGTTCTAGTTTCTGTGGAACTGAAATGAAAGTACTGCTCATATCCATTTAAAGGGAGTAGACCAGCGCACTAAATGCAATGATTTTGAATTCAATTTCCTTCTCGAGAGAACAATTTAAATATTTTGTTTTCTCAGCTCCGGTAAAACAATCATATCTATTCAAGCATGTCCATACTGCTAGTTAGAGTATTACACAATTAATTACTATGTTTATATAAATTACAAAAAAATAAATAAATGTTTATAAATAATTTCGAAGATATAGCTACCATATAGGAGCACTTCTCGTGCCATTACGAGAAATAGTCAATTCCTATGCGACTTGGTGACCTCGATAGTCGATAGATAGATAGATAGTTACTAGTCAAAACAAAATAAGGGCCACTGCAATTTTCAAGTATATTTATGTGTTCCTGGGACTTAGGTATTAGAAAATAATGAAGTTCGTTAGATTTACTATTTTCTAATGTAGTTAACTTAAAATTTAATTAAAATCGATACAATAAAATTAATTTAGAATTTTTTTTAACTGACTATCCAATTTTGACAAAAAACTCACTCCCGCTCATGAAGCTTTTAAAAAGTTTTAGCATTTGTAAAACTTTTTTTTTTTGTTGTCTTCAGTATCGTGTGTGCCCTCCTCTTTTTTGTACACACTCCTGAAGGCTGGAAGGGACACTTTCAATCAGGTGTCGTACTGCTTCTTGAGGAATTTGCTCCCAGCTTGATTTGAGCACTTGAATTAACTGTCGCTCGTTATGTACGGGCCGGTCAGTACTTCTAACGCTTCGTTTGAGTAGATCCCACATATGTTCTATCGGATTGAGGTCTGGACTGTTCGCGGGCCAAGGTAACACCTCAATATCAGCTTCTTTTAGAGCTGCTTTGGTGGCTCGAGCGGTGTGTGCGGGTGCATTGTCGTGCATCAGTTTGAATCTTGCACCAATTCTCTGAGCAAAAGGCACCACATGAGGTCTGATAACCTCTTCAATGTATCGCTGAGCTGTTACAGTGCCTCCGTTTAGGATTATTAGCTCAGTTCTACCCGATAGACTGATGCCTCCCCACACCATCACATTGGGACCCCCGAATCTGTCACTTTCTCACGGTAAGCAGCTTTTAGTGTATATACATGTTCATGCAGAGATTAATTACCTTCATTTTCATCATCATAATGGATGCATCAGCTGGACTTCTCGGGATCAAGGTGTGTGTACACATATAATTAAATACTCTATTTAATTATAATGTAAGAGCAAGCAAAAGTAAGATACTTAAGAAAATGTTAAAGATGACGCTGGCAGAATAAATTCGTTCAAATTATGTATATTTATTCTAAACTTTAGACGTCCATTAGCGATAAATTTATTAAGATCAGTTTTATATATAAGCAGGTTTTGCTGTGTAAGTATAAACATAACAAAACTGAAATTAAAATTTAAAAATCGTATTCATAGCCTATATTACTCGATCATCAATTAATTGAACTTTGAAATAATGTAACACATGAAAGACTATCTTATAAAAGCTTCAATATATCCTTAAAAAGCTCGTGGATTATTCAAGTCGAAGACATAAGCTCAATTATTAAGGAATGTTTGTCTAGTTGTACTAGACGTAGCGATACCATACAAACACCGCTCGGTAATTGCGTCCCGTTACGACGTAGAGCGAGTTAATTGTGAGTATGAAACTGAAATTAATGTAGGTTTCATGTGTTGTTGAAAGTTGTGAGTGAGTGTCGTTGTAACTTTACAGCTTAGATAACTTAGTTTTGTATTAAAAGCTCCCAAACTTGAGTACAAAGGTAATCTAACTTGTTTTAAAACATTAATAGTAGGTATGATGAAATTAATAATTGAACTCACCCGTTGTGTTTGAGTTGTCTCAAATTATTTATTGTATAAATATACATCATAACATATCTTGTAATAAATATGATAGTAAAATCAAGGTTCTGGTATCTGAAAGAAATGAAAAAAAGAACGGAATGCAAGATTAACTCTACCGCTAGGTTCCCTACGTCTACCTCGATATATGCGGAATAAGATTGAAATTAAAACAAGAAAAGGAATAATCACTGTTATCAAATTTTAATTCATTAAAAGTATAAACAATATCTAGACAGACATAACCAAACATTTTCCTAAAGTCCCTAATCTTAACTCTAAAAGGCCATTACAGTCAGCTTGCTCACAAGCTCTTTCATCTCTATCTAGACGTTGAGTTCTGGACCAGTTTGAACTGCGCAGTGAAAACAATCGCAGAAGTAAAGTACAATGGTCGCCTGGCCGAGTGCCAGAAACACAAACACGGTGTGGAGGGTTACATCGCGATAGAATTAACAATTTAACGTTTCATCGACAGTTCGTACGTCACAGACAAACAAATAGAATACAATCGACAGGTGTTGTGTATCTCTGAATTTATCAGACCATATTTTTTTAATTATCACATGACAAATTCTCGTTTGTTTTTAGATTCTATTTTCGAGAGAATACAAATTAATTATATTTTCTGAATAATAAATGTATTCTATGTCCATTTTTTTAATTAAATATTACTTTTAAAAGTGCTCGTCATTGTTAAAAATATATTGATATAGAATAATATACATAATTACACAATAAATAAATTTACAATAAGTAATATTTTTTAGTTTTGTCCATTGTTGGAAGTAAAAATTATAATATATGTACGAATTAATTTTGTGCTTAAAAATTGAAAAAAATATATATTGTTTTGTATAGCTTATTGATTTAAATATTATCAGATTAATACAAAATTAAAATCAAAGATTTAAAAAATATTTTTTTTAAAAAGTCATAACTTCTTTGGTGTCTTTATAAATGTTTAAAATATCATCAGTTCAAATACAAGATTCTATTTTAATATTGACAATACCATAAAAGTACGTCGAGCTAGTAAAAAGTGAGCAAACACCGACCGCCATCAATTTAAATGGCCTCATTTCCATGATGCATCCCAACCGCTCTTAAGAGAAATTGCAATTTAGTTTATTGTTGACAATGTAGTATGAAATATGACGTAGAAATTTTACCTAGACTAAGAAAAAGTAATAGCTTTTAAGATTTGACAACGATATTGCTATCATATATTGTTAAAAATAAAAAAAAAGACATTACGTAAATAACATCACTTACATGTTTTAGTAGTAAAATATAATATAACAAAACATATATATATAGTATAACAAAAGTACCAATTATTATAATTAGATTTTTAGAAGGCATAGGTACTATTTAAGAGAGAGAAATACCAACAAATTGTGCAATGTAATATGTCAATAAATATAATAACCGTTTAAATAAACAAGGGAAAAATCATAAGTTTTTATAAAATAACCTAAAAAAGGTAATTTCCTCACCTTAACCTTAGCCTCATGTTATTACAAAGTTAACAGTTATGAAAAAGACAATCACATTTAGCTTTCTGCCAACCGTTGGAAGCGTGGAAGTTTCATGAAAATTCATATTTTAATTATTTTAAAGATGATAACGAACTCCGCGAACATTGGTCTGAGTTCTGGACTTTAACAAGATTACAATAGACCGCCTCTATAATCACATTTATCGTAACTCTCTTACATAAATATTGAATACTTGCCTTAAAATTTGAAAATGAATTTCAAATGTATTACATTGTATAATTTCTATATAATTCATATTGTAAACTCAAAGGCCAAGTAGTTTAAGTTCTTAATTGTATTAGAACTTAATTTTTTTGGGTGTTGTTAATATTTTTGACTTATTTGTTTAAGGAAATTGAGTGAATTCACTTTTGATCTTGATCTTTTAATCACATTGCTCGGAACGCCATAAATAAAGAACAACAAGATGCATACATTTTAAATGAATTTAAGTTAACAGGTATTATTATTCTAAATCCAGTAATGTCCAAGCTTTATACAAACGTTACTACAGAAGAAAAAAAATGGCGAACTATGTCTCAACACTGGGTTCCTTCTGCCTAACTGGTACCAGCGTAAAGCTGATTTAATTTAATATCAATATTTCAAGTTATGTTTCGGTAAGATGCTTAGTCGCTTAGATACCCAAATCTACTCTACAGTACATGTTCTTAGAATAAATTTGCATAAAACAATTATAAGACAGATTTATATAAAATTTATGTATCCTTCACATTTTTATCAAGTACATCATACACTCATATTAGAGTGTATAAAAAATTATAAGTTTATTTTTAACCGACTTCTGTAAGAAAAGGAGGTTATCAATTCGACTGTATTTTTTTTCTTTTTTTTTTTTTTTTTTTTTTTTATTTTTGTTACCTCATAACTTTTAACTGGGTAGACCGATTTTGTTTTTTTTTTTTTTGAAAGGTATAGCTTCCCGAATGGTCCCATTCTTTTTT
>DWNA01002565.1:0-11485 GCA_018249835.1 Heliconius besckei
TGTAAACACATGTGTGGAATCTATGATCAATATTATGGATTTTATCTGTTGACACACGTGTAAATCGGTAATCACATGAGTGGAAAATATGGCACGATAAATATTATAAATTTGAAAAAAAAATACCTTGCGGCTTTTGTGAAGGCACAGCATCTGTGGAATTTTAGTTTTATAAATGTTTGTTTTTGCTACAGTTAATCGGCAGAAGTGTGGGACAACTATTTAAGAAAGAAGTATTTATATTAGACTTGCCAACTATGCACATACCGAAAGAGAAACCCCGAAGCGCTCTCGAGTCTACTGACGGAGCAGGACTAGAAAATTTATTCAATGTCAACGGAACTTAGCGAACACATAGCTCTTTATAAATATGTTTATAAATATTGTAACTACAATAAATTAGGAGAGCGCGTTGTGGCGCAGCGTCTGCCGGTTAACGTAACGGTTGAAGGTTCGATTCTCACTCGGGGAAATGAATTATTTTCATTTCCTCGCTCTGGTAACAAAACAGAGCGCAGCGTTAACACGTAATGTCTCAAACTTTGCGACAGCGAGTGGGAAACGCTGTGTAACACTGCGTTGCTCTCTGCATATCCTACTAAATGTGAGATGCAGCATAAAGCTAATATATAAATAAATAACAGGATTTCAGTATCTTAAAGATACACAGTGTATTATGTAAGTGAGTTGGTGTATAACTATTTTGGTACTTGACTGAGGGATGATCATTGATTAAGGACGTTAATTTTCTTTGTAATTTGTCTTTAAATTTAATGTATTTAATTTTTACTAACGCTGGCTTTTACGGTCGCGTAATCTTCGCAATGACAATGCGCTAGCCATATCCTATTCGCAATGTAAATCATTCATTTGTGTATAATAACCCGTTTATATGTTAATAAATTATATTGTGAAATTATGGCGTGTTTAATTTACATTAAGTAAATATATCTTATAATAAAATGATAAAGGATCGATAATCGGCACATGGATGATATATAAGAAAAAGAAATATTAGTGCCATTTAATTACGTAATACCAATTACGAACCAAAACCAATTATTTTAAAACTTTATCTGTGTGTTTGTTCACACTAATAGAATTGTCAATAACCTGTATACTAGTACTGAATACATGTATTGAATTTTACAATTCTTTAATTTCTCATTAAAATATAGAAAAAAAACACAATGTCAAATAAATAAAATTCAAATAAAATAAAAACAAATACAATAAATAAATAATTTATTAAGTTACTCGTAAGTATACAAAAGTTGAGCACCGACGTCGACAAGCCCGGCGCCGTTGACGACCTCCACCTTGTTGGACTTCAAATCCACTTTGAATACTGCACTGTTTTCTAACACTTCACATTTAGTTTCATAGTCACCGAGTACAGGTATCTTACGAGGCCCCATAATTGGGTCCTTATATCGCCATAGTTTTAGGGAATTAACATCTGTAAATAATTTAAAAAAAATGTAATTTCATTATTTTTTTTAGTTTATATTTATTGCTTATGTCATTGTTAAAGATTAACGTATAATATGATTTGATCATTTTTAATGTGATAACTTGACGTATTGAACATTAAGAATTAAATATAATAATAATTATACCTTATTTAAGTGACCAGACACATTATGGTTAGTAAACAATATTTGTTACAGACTAGGTTAGTTATAATTACATTTTTACATAAATTTTACAATACACATGAATCATTGCTGCACCGTCCCGTTCGCAACGGAACGGCAAAGATTCATGTATATGCAATCCAGTTGAAAGTTTCAATCAATTTTGCAATAGATAATGCTAAATTATAGCCAAAGACTACATCTCATAAATATGCACACTACAGGACTATATAGTCAAACATTGCCCAATTGCTATTAATATATATAAATACATGCATTTAGATACACAAAATAAAAAAACCATACCCTTAACTGCTTTAATATCCTTAGCAATCTTGGTCTTTAGTTTACTAACGCTATCTCCGTCAGCCAGACCCATAGATACGGTAAACAGTCCAGTTTTAGGTATTGGGTTTAATATAGTTAGAGGCACTCTCTCTTCAGCAAAGAAACTAACATGGGGCTGTCCTGGAGCACAGTCTTCGCGTGTTTTTTCTGGTGCTTCTTCACTGTCCGTATGCTTCACTTCTATAGATTCCAACTGAAATGAGTGAATCATATTTTAATAAAAATGTTTTGTTTTTTACTAAAATCGAAAACTATTATAATATTACAAGCCTTTCAATAATAATTTAGATATATTTGTGTATAAATAACCATGTATAGCTAGAAATATAAACAGATACGTCTAGTTAATTAACTAACCAGGCTTCAGTTTCAGAATCTATATCAATATACTCGATAATAACTTTCATAAGAATATACTGGATATTGATATGGGAAGTAAAAATTTTGTACATATTTTTAAAAATTGTACAGACAAAGAAGTACGAAATTTGGCACAGATGTAGTTTATATTGTTTTAAAATAACGCACAAAAATACCTCAAGTTAATAATTAAATAAACGTATGACACACACTACTATATTTTTGACAATATGCACATTTAAGTATATAGTATCTTACACTATGGCAATGCGAATTTATACGCGTCACGTGATCCTCTAATATAAAAAAAATATATACTAAAAAACAAAAATATACTTACATCTAAAGTACTAAGCAGATATTGTAAGTTGTCCTTCAGTATGGCGGCTTCATCGAACTCCATACCCACGGACAGTGCGTCGGTACCAACACGTTGCATGTTATCCCTGGTTGCTTGCACAAATGGCATGACACGTTTCATATACTTCTTTAATTCTGGTTTTTGTGCTAATTTACTTGATATTGTTTTGTTGTCTGGTAGACCTGATGGCTGAAGTAAAAATGAATTAAAAAGTGGTTTTTTTTTGGTATCGTTCTGTATTCAGCATATATGGAGCAGGCTAAGTAGAGATATCAAAGTGTTAAGACTCTCAATTTTCCACACATTGCACAAGTTGTAAAACACGTTGAGTGACAAAACTTAACGCTAACGTTTTTCCAAAAAAAAAAAAAAAAACGCTTCGTGCTGTATCACGCACACAGAAGGGTAGGTTCTGCCTACCCTTCTGTGTGTGTAACCTGATGTTAGTCACTCCGTTTCCCACTTTCTGCCGAATTCTAGATTCATTGCGTGTTGAGTTTTCTAGAGTGGGATCGTTGAAAATAATTAATGAAAATAATTCTCCCGCAATGGGGATCGAACCCACAATAATCGTGTTTACTGTCAAACATTGTACCAGTTACAATGGCCTCATGGATCATTACTAAGATATTTTATTTTCTTTTTGGGTCGTGTTTGTATCTCGCATATATCACGTTTGTTCGTAGTTCCCCACGCACCGCCGTAATTTTGAGACATTGCGGCGGATTGACGGAGCTCAACGCCCCGCTTTGCCTATCAACTAAGAGATATTATATATAGTTGGTTACTTACGCCATTAAGCTCTTTCAAAGTACACAATATAATATGTTGCCATTTAGGATATTCCTTGGCGACCCAAATGATAGCTTTATTGGGCTTAGCTTCTTGTTTCGCAGCTTCACTTTTTTTCGGTTTCTTGACAGCACAATGATTTTTCAAGTAAATTCGGAAAGAGTGTGCAGCCTCCATTAAATAATTGCTAGCTTTGACGGCAATTTCGTCTACGTCGCCTGCCACCGGCCATTTTTCATGAAGAATACTTTCTTTCTGTATTTAAATTTTTAAGCATTAATATGATGTAATATTATTTCTCGCATCACAGAGTAAGTAGAGACTTTCCGCAATATCTTGGACAAAAAGCGTGCTGATTAACGAAACTTATCACCGAGGTTTGTGTTGTTACCAGAGCAAGGAAATGAAAATAATTCATTCATAACAGTTATATAAAAACATAGTGTAAATAAAAGCTTTTAAATAGATACAAGTGTTCTAAATACATTTACAAATTTCATGATTTATGTTAAACATAGTATAAAAATCAAATAATATACTGACGTGGTGCCATCCTGAATAATGTTTATATTTAAAATATAGGGTATAGTTACGACAACTGTAGACAAAAAATATATATAAATGTAGTGTCATAACATCTGCCTCTAAATACGATAGTTGCGAGTTCGATCTGCACTCAGGCCAACGAAATGCTCCTATACAGGTTAAACATTAAAACTAAAGAAAAAAAACATTAAAAAAACCTACATTTCCCAACAGCTCCCATACATGTTCAGCCACGTGTGGACATATCGGAGCTATCAACTTCGCTTGCACCGCTATATATCTCGTGGCGAGCTCCACGTGCATGCCTTCTGAAGAACATAACTCCCTGTACTTATCTCTCGCAGCTTGGAGTTCAAAGAAACCAGATTTCAGAGCCTCTTTGAAAAGCGTTTTACAATAGTTATCGTCCGTTTGATTGATTTTAGTATTCATTTCACTTATGAATACTTTGTCGTGGAAATTGTATCCACCTGGAACGAAAGATATGTGGTTAGTACGATATTTGGCTCGATAATTCGGCAACATTTGGAGAACGGAGTGTCTAAACACTATGTTCCCTATGCCTGCCCTAGTATTTGCGGGACACTGTGTTAAGGTTAAATATTTAAAAGAATGTGTAAAAATATTATTGGCCTCTAAATAAGTTCAATTCACAAATGTTTTTTATAAATTTTCCAAAATAATTTACTATATTTAGTGTGGAAAAATACTTTAGGGATACAAAATATAAGAGGTACATAATTTTTTAAAAATTATACCACTTATTTGACCTATTTAATTTCATTCCCTTAATTTCATTCAAATTGTATATATAAAAAACTTACCACTTCTCAAAACGGCAGTATTAACCATTACCTCTTTGACCCATTCAATAAATGTATATAATCTTAATATAGCAGCATCTGCAGTACTTTCAACAAAGTTAGCATCTTCCACAGAGTCTCCGGCATCGGCTAAGGTCAATCTCATTCCATCAGCACTAAACTTATCAATACTTTCCGATAGAGTCAAGAAATTTCCATCTGATTTGGACATTTTGGCTGAATTCAACATTAAATGGCCATTGGCTCTGATGGATTTAGGCCAGTTAGCTTCTTCATTCTGCCACAGAGCACAATGGTTGTATATAAAGAATGTTAGATGGTTTTGAATAAGATCTTTACCTGATGCTCTCAGATCGACAGGGTACCTGTAATAATATTTTGTTTTATCTCCACACTGTATTTCATATATAGTAGGGTAAACAGAGGAACTTAGTGTTCAAACACTCCGTTCTCTAGGCATTGACCAATTTTGAAATCATTGTGTGTTAAGTGAAGGATGTCATACTTTGTTGTGTCTTATTACAAGGAAATAGACATAATTAATCTTCCCAAGTCGAGGGAGGAAATCCAATCTATGTCCTTTCATGACCACCTTTATTATATGAAAATATTACAATAAGTAATAGTTTAACATAATTTAAAAACAATGTTTTTAAGTACTAATTTAGTTTTATTCATAAGCTAACTAGAACTAGTATATTCATGCAAATCAAAAGTAAAGGTATTTATGAAAAGATATTAGGTACATACTAAAGAACTTAAAAAGTATCAATTCTGATATTAAAAATATTTTAGTGATAGTTATTAATTGTAGAAATTAGTGAAAATTGATCATTTAATAAGAATCACTCTTTTTTAATTCAAGTTTGAAATATGAATAACTAAAAGTAAATTGTTACCAAAATTGGAATGACTTCCGCATAAGATCGAGAGATTTTTTCGAAATTTGACTCTTAGGCAGTGGTGCTTCCTTGAAGAATATGTAATCCCATACATCTATGGTCATATCTTCAGGTTTAATTTTCAACGCATTGTCATTAGTTCCTCTAAATGTATTTCCTTGGATGAAATGTGCGATTGTGTAATATGCGTTGTAAATAGTTGAGTCCGACAGGGATTCTATCACCCATTGTTGATCCCAAGGTAGCTTTGTCCCTGGAAACAAGGAGATTAATAGTTTAAAGTAATGAAATTGTTTTAAGGTCTAGAATTTTATTAATAAAATGAGTTTAATGTGATATTTTAAGTACCGTTTTTAAAAGCGCACTTATGTCTGGCTCAGTCTGGTTAGAGTTGCGAAATTTAAAATTATTTGAAAGAATGTTTATAAGTAAGATAATAAGGTAAGATATAAAAATTAATACTTATTTGCAAAAATGTTCATTAAATATAGACCAAACAAACCATATTATGACTGAGTTATTTCAATAGTTGTCATAAGAAGATAAAACAGTAAATCACAACAATAACAATAAGGAAAAAACTAAATGACCCAAATCATGAACCAAGAATTAGGCACTCTTGTAATATAAAAATATTTTTTTTTATATAAAACTATATTGGCTTACCTAGTCCATAGGTTCTGGAGCAAGCATATTCATGAAGCCATTTAAGAGTGGCTTGGAAATTTTTTCTAACTTCATCATGATAAGTGTTCATCAGTGATAAGGATTTCTCGGCCTGACCCTTCCATTCCTCATTGCCATAGTCAAGGTACCATTGATTGCAAAGTGCCACAACACATTCATCACCAGATCTAGACATTATTGTTTTTTCTGGTTCATAATAAATAGCTGCAGTTTTATCTGCAACCATTTCCATTTGGATCTTCTTCTTCACATCTTGAACTTTAGACCCTTTATACTTTCCAACAAGTAATATACCATCATAAAATCCTTTAAGGTAAACCATTTCTTTTGCTTGAACTAATTTATCTTTATCGTTTTGACTTTGAATTTTAAGCACATCATATAAATGTACAGCAGACAGATTGCCATACTCAGGAAGCTCCAGTATAGGTACAGGTACAAATGAAAGAACCTTTTCATCTGTTATACCATATTTTTCTCGGAAAGCTGTTTTTTTCTGTAGATCGACAAGCGCCGCATAATCATCAGGAGAATCTGAAGGTACACTTGTAACAATGCCTGTGCCTTTATCTTCTTTTATAGTTAACATTGGAAGAGCATAAATTTTTTTGTATGAAGTTGCAGGGGATTTAAGTGCAACACCTAGGAGATCTTCACCAGTGACTTCAAGTAAAATTTTAAATTCTCCATCTTTTTCGGTGAAACCTTGATAGCTCATGTTTCTTGCGGCTCGTTTAGTGCAAACAAAAATACCATCATTTATGGTTTCAAAAGCAATGTACTTTATGTTGGGGTGCACCCAACAGTTTGTTTGACCATACATAGTTTCAGGCCTTAATGTTGCTGCTACAAAACTAACTGGTTTACCCTCAAATGACCTAAAAAAATTTTTTCTCTTAATGTTGTATCCCGCATACACGGGCATGCTGAGATAAGCGAGTTAAGACATTCCAATTCTCTATTTAACCCAATTTTGCATGACATTGCGACATTGGGTGTTGAGTGGCAGTGTACAGCAAGGAATTGAAATGACTACTAACTTTACATAAAGGATACAGGTTGAAGCTAAAAAGACCTATAATCTAGGTCAGGGGTTCCTACTCTTTTTTTGATCAACTTTATATCATTCTTGTTACTACTGACAATACTTACTTAGAAGAGATTCTAGGTAGGTTCTCTTCTACATTTATTAAACTGAAACTTTTGTTTTAGCCAAGATTAAAATGAAAAAAAAATTCTTTCTTTCACATGACCAAACAGTTGATATTAATTTGTATAAAGATTTTTTAAATAATATTATTATGTACCTAAGAAGTTGTAAATTAACTCTGAATTTAGGTAGGTATCAATGGAAAACAATTGAACTCTATTCATATTGTTATATGTTGAACCCTTTATATTGCAACCATTTTTCAATACAAAATTGACTAAGTTTGTCGTAGGTATTAAACCAAATATCTATGTAATTATAGTTTGTTTTGAGGCTATTGTGGCACTGGGGCACAAGGGTGTGACTAATTGTGAGTTCGATCCCTACTTGAGCAATGGCTCTGGCACCAAGGTTATCTTTGTAATGAGTTTAATCATTCATTATTTTTGTAATGGTAAGATATTAGTACAAGTGAAAGTCACATAAAAAGCATGAGGAGTTCCCGGAGGGCATGTATATAGAGGTTGACAGTGGACAAGGTGGAAGACCATTTAGTGCTCCATTCTCTCTGAATACCTTGCTAAGGATACAGTATGAAGCTAAATTTAATTAGTTTATGGTATTAATGATAAGTCTTTGTGATGACAACCTTTGACAAGATTTGTATCCATATCCGCTGATCTTGACACAAAATATCTGAATTTAGAACAATCATTGTTAATAATCCACATATTACTATTAGTAAGGTATAAAAGAAAATTATATCTTACTTTAAACTATTAAGCTTACTTTAAAACATTGGGAAATGGCTGCAGAACTTCTATTTTAATAAGTGTATACTCCTGAGGACCAGCCCCTTCACCAGTGCTTCTATCATGGTCCATACATGGTTGCTTATCAAGAGGAGAAAAAATTGTATATCTTTTACCATACATAATTTTTTTCCTCTCCTTTAAGTGGTGGAATTGCCATCTTATAAATGAATCATAAAATGGATTTGCATCAGTTGTTATAAATGTTCTACGCCAATCAACCTACAAACACAATAGCATTAATAAAAAGTGTAATATAAGATGTAATGTTAAAAACATAGGTATTTGAAGCCAAAACTGAGGGTATTTTATTTGGAAAATGTAAAAGAAAATAATGTGCTTTGACTATGGAGCTGTATGTTTTCATAAAGGTATGTTGAAATTAGTACAATTTATTTATGTTGTTAGCACCTCTGAAGGGACAATTTTATACATTTTGTGTTTTTCGCAAGTGGTTTTCACACAACATTAGTTAGTAATTGAGAAGGTTGAGGGTTTGGATTACCACAAGCAGAAATGAATGAAGCAGAATTTAAACCTGAACAGTGTTGTCAGTAGATTTATATTTTAATGCAATCATTTAAGATTGAGATAGTTAGAAAGAAATTTGATAATTAGGTAAAAAGCAAGTATATTAATCATAAACTATTTGTACTACTAACATGAATACCCATTCGTTTTAAATCTGCAACAGCCCTGGGGGGGAAGTATTCTAGCCAGTAAATTTCATCTGCAAATTCCTTTATTTCTTCCTCAGGCACGCCAATACTCCTCATAATCTGCCACTGATATTTAGAAGCTCCCGTTTTAGCTACAGCTTTACTTTTCTTCCCCTTACTTTTGTCTTTAGGCACTTTATCCACTTCTTCTTCTTCTGCTAGACTCTCTTCGGGGAATTGTGGTGGACAGCCATAAACAGCCATTTCACGTTTCAACTTGTCTGCACAAGCTTTAATAGGCATTCCTGTGCAATGAAAGCCAAATGGAAATAGTACTTTTCTTCCTTTAAGCCTGTAGTATCTTGCAGCAAACTATATATAAGATAATTATATATTAATTGAGAGTTTACAGCTTTGGTTGTAATTAGGAAATACAACACATAATTTAAATAAAAATATAAATACTTCGCATTTAGACAGTGAAAACGTGTGTCCAAGATGTAGGCGTCCATTCATATAAGGATAAGGAAAAGTACATAAAAACTTTTCATGTTGACCATTATCGTCTGGAGCTTCCACTTCGAATATCTTTTCTTGGTCCCATCGCTCTTGTACTTTTTTCTCAATTTCTTGCAAATATTCTACTTTGAATGTTCCTTTGCGATCAAGATTTGCCTAAAATATGCGGTTATTGCATTATACATTGGTTATATGTTATTAATTATGATAAACACTTGACAATAATTGTAAAATATATTTTAAAAATTGGTATTATTATACATAAATTATTCAAACGCAACGCCGGAAATTTTAAATATAACCTAGCATATGTTTCCAAGAATTCAAATATATCAATAAAAAATATTAATAAATGATATTACCATTTTATCGGTTTTGTAGATATTTTTTGTCTAATCTCTATTAAACATTATATTCTCTGCTTCGAGACATTAAGACACGTTTAAATTAGTGCCATTGACTTAACACGAATTCGCATAATTTAGCCACATTCTAGACATGGGCGTTACGTAGCGTCACTAGTTTCAGAAACTGCTTACAAGCCAAATCACGGCATCACTAGTTTCGGGCTGTCGTCGAAACTAGTTATGCCGTGATTCGGAGCTACGCGGTTATTCGAAACAACACACATGTTACGTTGTGGTTATGTGTCTGTACACATAGCCATTTTTTCATATACGTAGTTTCATTAGAGTAAGCAGTAAGCACTAATCAAGTTACATCGACACTAGCACAGTTGTATCTCGCTCTATTATAGTACGTACCGCAAGAAAAACGTATTTTTTTGTATTAAACACCCAATGAAACGAAAAAGCGATTCTAAACTGTAAATGCAGAAGTTAAACTATATTATTTACATATAGTTTTTGAAAATTCCAAGAAAAAACCATATTATTGTTAATAGCTACATTGACACTTATATAGTTGCATCTTGCTCTATTTTATTACGTTCCGCAAGAAAAAAAGAAACGCCAGTAGTTTTATATGTATGCATTAATGCAATTTGATCGATTATTATTTTATATCGATAATTTAAACAAAACTATGCCTCGACACCAGAGCGAAGAAATAAAAATATTTTGATATAAATAAATATTTAATTTCCTCGATTGGGGATTGAACCCGCAACCGTCGCATTACAGCCACGCCCTTGTGCCGCCACGACGGTGGATTTTAACCAATCGCGAGTTTTTTTTGTTTAGCGTGACGTAGCTTTCTTAATGTTTATTATTTATTAAAAGAGGTTCGGTTATAATGGCTTGCGAGGTTCACTTCACACTTGTATATCTTAAGCACATTGGGATTTTTTATTCGATCTACTAGACTTTTAAGAATTCCAGTCCAGTTATTATTTTATTTTATTCGTTAATTAAGAATCAATTAGAATATTGTTCAACTGTCTGGAATCCATATTATGAAACACATAAAAACTGATTAGAACGAATTCAAAGAAGTTTTTAAAAATGTTATCTTCCAGAGATCACGAAGTACGATGACTTATTAAAAATAAAAATGACTTATGAAAATATTATAATACGTTAAAATATCCCATCGCAGAATCCTTGTACACTACACTAATGAGTGCCTTGATTGTTCAAAGATTTTAGGTGAACCTTTAGATTGAATGCAAGATCATGTACCCAAAATTTCAAAACGACTTTCGCTACAAAAAATTGAGGCCTAAATCCACCACTTAATAGAGCTTTGTGTGTTGATAATAAATTAGCGCAAAAACCTGAATTTGATGTTTTTAATGACTCGTTACGTTTGTATAAAGCTCAACAGAAAAAATATTTTATATACGTAATAAAGAATCCATAACTGAGCTTACAATTTTTATAACTTTTTTTAAGATCTTAATTTTGGTTTTGTATTTTGTTATTTTTTT
>DWNA01002566.1:0-11483 GCA_018249835.1 Heliconius besckei
GTTGCTAAGCAACGGCTTGCAAAGTTTGTTGTTTTAAGAAAACGTCACCCAAAGTGAGTTTGCTTAATGCATACATGGCGCGCGCCGATATAGATTTGTATACATTAACAAAAATTAGATGATTTCTCTAATTTGATATTCATCCTTATAAAAATAAATATAATAGTCACTTTTAGCATTTCATCTTGATGGAAATTATAGTCTACTGTATAACATTCTAATAAATAATTAAGATGTCACTGATTCCAAATGACCTAACCTATGAGTGGTATAGTATGACCGACTTTGATGATTTTGTAAATTTTTATATATTTTCGAATTAGTATTATTTTTTATGTAGTTATTTGCTGCTTGTAATTAATTTATCTTAGTTCCGTTATCTATACCGATGTTATACACTTAAAATATCGTAATTTTAATCATTTGGGATTTTATTTAATATTGTTCACAAAAATTAATAATTATTTAATATAGAAAAAAGTTTAGTACGCGCGCTCGGCAAACTTTAGGTACTTTTTCTAATATTAAGAATTTCCTTTAGTTACTTTTACTTCTTTTGTTTGTTCATTTCGGTTACTCAGATAGTTTTTCTAATAATAAATATCCACTTATTATTATTTTTTAACTTATTTTAATTATTTAGGCTTATATTTTCGCGGGCGTAGCCGCGTCCGGGCCCACTAGTCTTATTATATTATTTTAATCTTTTTTTTAAATATAAATAAATTTGCAGATTACTATTACAATGCAAGTTTACAAGGAGAAGTGTATCTTACAGACAGAACATCGTTAAGAAGCGAAATTAAAATTACTTTGTGAGGTCATAGGAGGTAATTTAAGGCTTTACAAAAAACTACTAACAATTTGCGAAAAAGAAACATTTACGGCATCAACCTTGAACTGACGCCTAAGCTGCCTTATTTAATTTTCTATTATATTTACGTACGCACCGAAATTATGAAAACACAAAGTAATTATATTAGTTTTAGATCTTATATAATCCCCGAATGCGATTTAAACCGAATCCAGATGTATATTACAGTATTCCAAAAGGGAATAAAAAAAAAATAACGTTGATGAAATTCAATGTACTAAAATAGCTTAACTAAAATTTTCAGCCAAGATGTATAAAATTTCATAATATATTATCAAATAATTTAAAGTATTTTTGTTTTTTACATTAAAAATTATTTTGATGCTGATTCCAGGTAAGTATTGCCAATGTCTATTGTCAAGAAAATAATGTAAAACTATGGAAAGAAAATGATTGATAACACAAGGACATACATAATATTGAATATTTTTATCATCTTATTATAACGTAAATCTAAGCACACCTAAAAAAATAAAAATACTTTAACAACTATATTTTTTATATCCGTAAGAAACAATACCAACTGTTAATCCGCAGTGGAGAATGCAATTAAATATTTTACCCTAGCTAAAAAAAATCGAATTTAATAAAATAATTATTGAAGAAATGGAAAAAAATCTCACATTGACTTATCTATCGTAAAAGAATCAAATGCACTTAAAATATATACAAAAAATAACAAAAGATTTCTTTACAAAATCTTAATCTAAAAAGCCATATAGACATTAAAAATATGGAACGAAAAACACCTTAAATTCCACTCGAGCTGGCGTATGTATTATTTCTTACGGAGTCAGCGTTGATGGGATCTAGAGTGAGCTGCGAGCATATAAACCAATTCAGTCTCTAATATCACTTATCTATAATTCTTATTCGCCAAGCCGCTGGCTATTTTTGTATGTAAAATAATGCAGAATACAATTCGCTTGCGCAGCAAATAAAAGTTTTTCTTAATTAAAAAACACATATATGCCAATAAAAATAAATTTAAAAAAGAATATAATTATCTTAGTTGTTAGAATGAATGAATTTATTAAACACTAATAACATATTTAAGAATCGCCATATCTAGTAATACATACTATAAGTATAAGAGTAGTAGATTCCTTCCACTTAGTTATTATTACTAGTCTAGTGTTAAGACAAAAATAAATGAAATTATTAAATATTTAATTTTTTTGCTCACTGTACTTTTATATTATTACATAATATTACCTACTGCAGGTAATAATATTATCTTTATCAGCTTTATGTAGTATCCCGCACACAGCGGCATAGGCAGAGGGAACCTAGTGTTAAGACACTCCATTTCTTACTTTCCGCCAAATTCAGGAATCTTTGCGTGTTAAGTGGCAGAACTCAACGCAGCGCTTTTGAAGAAATGAATTTCTTCGCTCTGGTGGCGAAGCAAAAGAATTCATTCAATTTATATTTTCAAATATAAATTTAAATAAATATGTCAATCTCATCCAGTGGGTATCGAACCCACAACCACTCGATTTCACAGTAACACATAATCTTTTTAAAAGGACTACGATTTTGATTTGTCTTTGATTATTAGGAATCGATAATATAATGCGATGTAAACGAATAACATATTCGTGTGTGTAACTGAACTGAATAGGGATAATGAAATATAACGAAATAGCGACTCGCCCGCGGCTTCGCCCGCTTAGTCTAATTATTATATTATAGCCAAATTGTGTATTATTCTGATATATAAGCTATATTACTGTAAAGTAAAAAAGTAGATCTAAATTCATTCAGTAATTTATGCGTGAAACTAGAACAAACATCAATCCACACAAACTTGCCCATTTATAATATTAGTATGATCACTTTTCAGAGATGCGAGATTTTTTATGTGTCGTTTAATATACACAGTAATGGAGTATGAACTTACAAAGAGCCAGTCAACAAGCCAGATAGGCAAGATCTGTAAAACAATATCCTATACCTATACATAAAAAAATAATTCTAATTCGCATAGTTTTTGATACAGACATTGTACAGTGCAAGGTTCACAAGGGTGAATGGTGAAGGAAACCTACCTGGTTTTCATTAAACATAGAAAAATATATTTCGAGTACTCACCGTTGGAGACGAGTGCAAAAAAGGCCTTTTTCACGAGTAACTGCGTGTCGAACACTACTAGCTTCGCCGAAGTCGGAATTAAATCGTAGCATTTGTGGAATTTAAAGAACTTCACAAATATTTGCGACTCATCTTCTTCTGAAAACAGAGAATAAAATTAAATAAATGAAATTGAAAAATTCTAAGTATTAATTAAATATTGAATAAGTAAGAAAAATAAATTATATAAATAAAATAATGACAACATGGCCGATAAAGTATTAACTCCATACACTTTATTATGTAATCAAATTGTAATACTTAAATATTTAACTATTGATATTTTTCTTCTATGTACTTCTATGTATAATTTGTAAAAAAAAATCAAATAAGATCGATCTCAGTGGCGTATCATTGGAGACGCCTATGTCCAGCAGTGGACGAGAATAGGCTGATGATGATGATGATGATGATGAAAAAAATACAATTTCAAATATAGAATTATCCAAAGTGTTGATTCAGAATTTAGAGTGAAAGCCTGCTAACAGCTTATTAAGAAAATTATCTGAAGAGACAAAAATGTATTACAAAACTTTACGTATTTACGTGATTATTTGATCAGAAATTTTTGACAATTTTGATTTGTCTTTTCCATTAAATCTAATAAAAAAAAGTAAAAAAAAAAAAAGTGTTTCATAGTATTTTATGTATCAAAGTTTATAAATTATTATATGAATATATTCAAAAGTGTTTATCAATAAAAATAAATATCACACTTTAAAAAAATACATTAAATCAATGAGATATAAAAATGCATTTTTTAATAAGATATCCCAAAAGCTTTTAATTGGTAAGCTAAAGTAGAGGCAAAGATACAACTGGCCTGTTGATTTTTTTTACCTTCCTGCAAGCGGAAGAGTAGGCAGAAGGAACCTAGTGTTAAGATACCCTGTTCCCTATTTTCCGTCGAACTTTTGGTCGCGTTTTGTGTGGCGGAACTCAACGCCGCGCTTTGCTTCGACACCAGGCGAAAAAAATAAATTTCTCCTTTCCTAGAGTGGTAATCGAATTTACAACCTGTCGCGTTACATTCACACGCTTGAGTCCCCTCGCCACGACTGACCTCAGAACTAATTAAAAGCTTGTTTGTACACATTACAAAAGTATAAGCAAAAATAAAACTAAATAAAAAATAGAAAGTCTTAAAATAATCAATTGACAAGCAACTAGCCTGTCAATAAACTACAAAGCCAACCGTTCAGTCAGCTCTCAGCTATAACGAAGTATTACGTTATTATTGGACACTAAAGGCCAAATTCATTCAATTTCGTAAAGCTTTTAGTCGTAAAACGATTCTATTTTGTACATATTGTACAATATTTAAATAATCAATCTTTTTTTAGCTTCACGTTATAATCCGCATGTAGCGAGGTAGCTTGCTAGAGGGAATGAGTGGAACTCAACGCCGCGCTTAGCTGTCAACACCAGCGCGAAGGAACTAAAATATTCAATATTTAGACTTATTAGGTTTCCTCGAGTGGGAATCGAAACCAAAACCTGTCTTGTTTATAGTCGTATATTTATTGTAAGTTAATGTTAAATAAATTGTTCGTTAAATTCTCCGTGACATCGGCACACTTAAAGATGGCATTTCAGTGCATCCGAGTAACGATATACAAACTGATACTAAGTAAACTCAAATATCAAAGAAACTTGAAATCGTAGCGCGACGACATTTCTGCATATCATAAATAATTTTATATTTCAGAATATAATATAATCGAAGAAAAAAAAAAGGCCTACACCTGTCATAAAAATGAAACTTATCTCTATCTGTACATTAACGAATGTGAAAATTTCCTAGTGGGAGGACCTGAACTCGTCGTACTCGTCGGACTAAAACTATGCTATATTTAAGCAATAACGTTAATTTCGTTCGAAATTGAAATTTATTTAATATCCAGTGAGAACAAACAAACTACAAGAATAAATATTAGATGCAGAATGCAAATTATTTACCACACCATTAGATAAAATGATGAAAACGTTTTCTTTTTGATACACCGTAATTACTAAATATACGCGAATAATACTTTTAAAATTTGTTTCTAAGAATCAGTGTTAAAAATAAATTACTTTAAACAATTCTACTTGAATAGTAGAGCGCCCGTTGTTTATTTATATGCGTCCATTACCCCTACAATCACAACAAACGAGGCCGTAACAATGACGTCGTCACTATGACGTAATAGAAAATGTAATTTGTTTTATGCTAGTGAGGAAAATATTGAACCGGGGCTAAAATTATATAGACAATTCTAAAAAGAAAAGTTTGAAAGAAAAAATATAGAGCAACCAATGTCAACATCTAATACGGTCTTTTATCGTATATTTGATATTTATTACTAATTTGATGAAGCATTGAACTAAATATAAAAAAAAGAAATGTCAGAACCATTTTGTATTCTTTTGCCCTGGGCGCAGACAGGCACACACGCGGAAAATAAATTTCATTCAAGAACAACACCAACGAAGAACAAATCTAATACTTAGCGTTGCAACATAACATGCAATGTAAACAGGTGATCATAAGCATATACAATAAACACAGCGTTCGGACCACCAAAGAGCGACGTCAACCAGCGTGGGTGACATAAACAAGCCGACACCTTTCAGCAGCCAGTCGGCGAGGAACGCTTTCCACGCCCGGCCGACGGCCTCGAACTCCTTGATGAGCTCAATGGAGTAGACGGACTCCTCATCGTCGCCGACGGCGAGCGCTGGGTGGTCGGAGTAGTAGTGTAGGCGCAGCATGCGCGGGGCCCGAGCGGCGCATCGCCCGCCGTCACTCGCCGCCCACGGCTCACGGGCTCACTGCTAATTATAATATATGAACGCTCCGGTCGGCACGGGCCGCGGCCGCGTCCGCGGCGGCGCCCGCGCACTGCGATTCGCACCAGGCCGGTACGCCCACCCCGCTGTGATGGGGGAACGCGACTACACCGCACCCGTTACTCTACTACGCTAAATATAGTTTGCACCTCATCCAATTATATCTCGAACACTGTGTCAGTCATATCATTTAGAATATTAATTCAATTTTGTTTAAGCTTCAGGAAGTTTCACAATACTAATTAATTGATGTCAAAGCTTTAGAGATTCTGATATATTTTTGGAAGAAATCCATACCTATCTCATGCATACATATTTTTTTCCGCCATTTATTTTAGATATTCGAGTCCCATATACCTACAAGCTGAGCTGATGAGCTGTGTTTTGCAAGATGAACAGTATGAACATTTCAAATTTGTGTGATTAAATTAAATAGATTAAATTGCATCTTTGTCATCAACCTATCGAATGAGTCGAGAGCACTGGAGCCCTCGACTCATCCGACAGGTTCCGATCTGTTAAGTCGGTGAATCCTCGGTTGGTGGACGCGTGGTGGTAGGCGCTACTCGCCCAAAAAGATTGAATACTAAATTAGTTGCTAAACTATTCGCCTATTTTTTTAGAATTCCGGACATGTATAGCTGCTATTACTACTGGACTAAAACACTAGCATAATGCGAACTAGGCTTTAGTCAAAATTCTTTAGATTTGTCGTTTACTAAAACTCGAAACTAAAAAAATTCATTAAAATTTTTTCGTTATTACTTAATAACTAGCAGACCCGCGAACTTCGTATCGCCTAACAGTCGATTCTTTTTTTTTTTATATGTATTCTGCTATTCGCGACACCGGGTCAGCTAATAAGATAAAAAAAATAAAGAAAGTTGATAAGTTAACAATTATATAATGTCAAAAAAAACTTAAATCACTTTAAATTCTTGTAATATTCATTAAAAATGAGAATAAAAATAACGATTTCCGATATCTTATTATGATACCTACTTAATATATTTTATTTTATTTTTACTTAGTCTAAATTCAGTTTCATTTTCATTGTAGTACTTTATGGTACAAGTTATTTTTTGTTTGGTTATCTGGCGCGTAAACAAACAGAGCAGATGGTTTTCCAACACGGGAACAGGCAACATATAACAGACCATGCGAGAAACATGAGTTTTCTATATTAATACCACAAACACTTAATGACTGCCCCTGGGATTTGTTTACAGTCATTGCGAAAGCAAGCCGTACTGGAAACTGTAGTCTTTTAAGCTCGAATGGTATGTCAGTCGAAATCATTGGGATGCGGGGTATCAAAACATCTTCTCCTTTATACTTTCATTTCAATACAATTGCGTCTATTACGTTATTCATTATTTTTTTATCGCTAGTCGTGTGCCGTTACAAAGTTTCGCAACATTATAACTACACATACAAGCTTTAATTGAACATTGTGAGGCGGCAATCCTGGCAAATCAAGTGAGTTTAAGAATTCCGGTGGATAGTTCACGACATCATCTTCATTAGTTGCCGTATCTACTGTCTTATGTGTCCTCATTTTGCCAGGAATGCCATCTTGAAAATTTTAATTTAATTCATTTACTTCAGTGTGTTTGGCAGCCAGTAAAGCTCTTTCGCTCAACCAATCATGGAATAATTAATTTTCAGCAACATTTGGAAGCACTTTATGAATGAGTTCATCTTTTGATTACGTTAACTGACAAAAACTATCAAGAAAGGTCAAGATGGAGACAGTCAGCGCATCTATTTTTTCCATTACCAATATCAATGAGTTGTTTGGAGAATATGTCTCCAGATTGATCATTTTGCAACATGACACGCATATTCTTGCTTAAATGTAATACCTTGACATGTTTCCACAATTTGGAGGACTTTAAACATGAATTCAGTTCATCAGCTTGCATTGAATGTGGAACCACTGGCAATCCTCCTCCTGATAATAAAATCATTGCGCCACCAAATTGCAATATTGGCAAACTGAATTCATTGGTCCAATAGCAACACAGCTGTAGGCACTGCTGGCGTCAATTGATATATCGTAACAAAAATAAGCTCGATTCAAACTTGTAACATTATCAGTCAACTATCGTGCTCATGTTCATTGCAATTTTCACGTTCTGGGTACGATTAGATTAATGAATGCCTAAATTTCTCCACCGCCTTATAGAAGGCATATTTAGTAAGTCACAAATACACAACACTTTATTAATTTTATACAATTTGTGGCTCTTAGATTTAGTAATATAGACGCACAAAGAGACGTTTACATTTCAACTGACATTTTACCATTGAAATATTGACAAATATTGACATTAATAAACTGAGATCCCAGGGCCCCCAGACCTACATCATTTTAGCAAAGTTGAAATTTTGAGCATTTATAGTCTAATATGTATTTAAGACCGTATGCATACTCTCTAACTTAAAAAAACCCTCAGAAACGTCCTAAAGTATAAATTCTCGTTTTTATATGTTTTAAATTTTAAAAAATATATTTCACATTCTTTCGCGTGGACCTTTACTTCTGCCAGACGTCCTAAAGGTTCTTTAAAATTACATTAATGGGCAAATTACATTAAACTAAATCTAAAATTTTAAATATATTATTAACGGACTATTTCAAGACCCCTCATAAGCAACCAGATCAATCCGATGGCTTCATCATCTTCCCAGAAAAAGATATACCGTTATTTTTCGCTACCTTTGAAAGGATCCCATTTTCAAGTTAGTGAGTACGCATACTGTCTTAACTACATGTAAGACTAATAGTCCTCAAAATTTCAGCTTTGCTAAAATGACGTCGGTCTGGCGGCTCTGGGATCTTGGGCTATAATATTTATACGATACTAACGTCACTCAATTTTGTCTTCCAGGAATCCAGCAACTAACATTTAAGCTTTATAGTAGGGTATTAAAGTCCAAATAGACTTTTAAGTAGATATTAATATGAATCATTTATATGGGAATACTAGTGGGCCCGGACGCGGCTACGCCCGCTCGAACTATACGATTATTTATTAAGTATATTTATGAAATTATTTTCGGTTTTCATTAGAATTTGTAAGAAAATATAAGCCTAAATAATTAAAATAAGTTAAAAAAGAATAATAAGTGGAGATTTATTATTAGAAAAAATATATGAGTAACCGAAATTAACATACAAAAGAAGTAAAAGTAACTAAAGGAAATTCTTAATATTAGAAAAAGTACCTAAAGTTTGCCGTGCGCGCGTACTAAACATTTTTATATGTTAAATAATTAATAATGTTTACGAACAATATTAAATAAAATCCCAAGTGATTAAAATTACGATACTTTAAGTGCATCGGTGCATCGGTACAGATAACCGAACTGAGATAAATTAATTATAAGCAACAAACAATGAAGTAAAAATTAACAGTAATTCGAAAATATATAAAAATTTACAAAACCGTCAACGTCATCTGCCCGTTCGCGTCGGTCACACTATACCACTCGAAGGCTAGATCATTCCGAATCAGTTACATCTCCTTAATTATTTATTAGAATGTTATTTATTAGAAGGATGAATATCAAATTATAGAAATCATATAATTTTTGTTAATGTATACAAATCTATATCGGCGCGCGCCATGTACGCGTTAAGCAAACTCATTTTGGGTGACGTTTTCTTAAAACAACAAACTTTGCAAATCGTTGCTTAGCAACGGCGGTTGTTATAAACATAGCGGACTAAATTGCATGTCAATTTAATAAGAATTTTAATATACTAATATATATCGACAACATTACAAATATAAGGAAAAAAGTATCCTATGTTCATCCCGGTACCCTCATGTGTCTCTGTATGAGTATTTTATTATAATTAAATTAGCGGTTTGGGTCTGATTGCGTAAAAGACAGACAGACAGACAGACAGAGTTACTTTCGAATTTATAATATAGGTATGGATAGAAGTCATGTTTTTGGACCTTTTCTGGTAATTTTTGAATGTAACATTTTTTTTCAGTGATACACATATATGTTACCGATTTATGGACTTTTTTTTAAAAAAAATATTTAAAATGTATATATTTACTTAAATTTCTATCATTTGGTGTTGAACCATTTCAAATAATAATTATGGTATTAAAAAACGTCAAAACAAATGTTAAATACGCAAAATAATTTATTTTAAGGTGACTTATTATATGTTATAAAGTTTATCTGGTGACTGGGGTTCCACATTAGATCCATTTTTTTTTATGTCAACAGAAAATGCTCATCACACTGAATAACTTTTCCTAAAGCGTTGTATTGATATCTCTTATCGATTAGGCGGGCTGCTAGGGTTTCACATCAGGTATTCGGGCTATGAAAATAAATTATAGCCTATATGTAGGCGAAGACTAATAGCTATGCAACAAAAGAAGTTTCATTTAAATTCGTTCAGTAGTTTTTGCGTTAAAGAGCCACAACAGACAGACAGACAAGAATTCCAAAACTCCTATTTTTACCTTCTATTAGTTGTATTAAGTCCCCCTGAAGTGTTTTTTTTTAGTTTATATTCAATGTACAGATTTGACCCTTACAGTTTTATTATATATATAGATAGATATAGATAATCACCGTTTTGTTACTATTAATTAATAATTTAAATAATATTAACAAAACGGCCAACCGACGAAGGTGTAGAACTTCCTACACCTTCGTCGGTTTGTACATCGCTTGGGTTACAAGGCTTGTACATCGAGTTAGCGCGTTTAGACATAGAAACTGCGCTTAGGCTCCACAAAAAATCTGATAACCTTTTGAGAGTATAAGCAATCAACTTGGTAAAATTTAGCATAAAAATATTTTTGTTGGGATTTATTATTATTACTCCTATATAACTATTTTATCGTTAAATTGTTACGTAATGACACACATGTTCCACTTTTTTATCATAATATAGAACATAGCATTTTTGAAAATATTATATATCGATAGATTTACGTGACATGTACAGTGGGTAAAAAAAGTATTTGCACACCCTAATTTTTTGAAATTACATTTATAAAAAAATAGAATGATTTTAGTGAATTATTGTATTTAATAGCTTAATCTAAATTTATTTTGAATCGATTAGTAAAAATCCTAAAAAATAGAAGGAAAAAAAATAGATGGTAAAAACACATATTTTGAAGTCAAATAAGTATTTGCACACCAACCATTCCCTTGATACAATGTTTTCCCGCCAAATTTTGACACTTTACGTAAAATGTCAACATCGTTCCTAGACACACGAATATCGGGAGACGTATTTTAATATCCAGACTTTTGTTTAGTATTTAGAAAATTTCTTAAAGCGAACATGCCGAAAAACTGTGAATTGTTGTTATCGACGCGTGAAGAAATTATTTCTCTCCGTAATAAAGGTCGGAGCTATCGCCAAATCGGAGCAGATTTAAAGGTAAATTATTCAACAGTACGGTATATTATAAAAAAACGAGAAGAAACAGGAAGTGTTGAAAATAAAGCAAGATCCGGTCGTCCGAAGAAGCTCACTACGAGAGATAGGCGGCAAATTGTAAAATTAGCACGAAATGAACCATTTACAAGCGCTCAAAACTTAGCAAATGACATCGCTTCAAGTTTGGGTAAGGTTGTCTGTGCCCAAACTGTA
>DWNA01002567.1:0-11482 GCA_018249835.1 Heliconius besckei
TTGTAGTTTCTGAGATTTCGTGATTCGTGATGACCTTTCGATTTTATATATATAGATATAGAGAAGTCACTAACTTAAATATAATAGTGATCTCTCCATTAAGAAGGCCATGTTTAAAGTAAACTGATAAATTACCATTATTCTTCTCTAAGGTATTCTCCAGTCTTAGAAGTACGGAGCCTCCCTTCCAAGGCTCTAATGTCAAGATATGGATGTGATGAGGAAGACCATGTAGTCTTAGACCTGTGTACTAAATGATTTTATTTTGTAACTTTGCAATTGCGTATAACGCCGCTTTTTTAATACACTGGTGATATATATTTTTTTAATAAAAAAATCTTTTGTAAAAAAATGCATAATTCCATTGACTTACTCGTTTATTCCTGACATTCTGCCATTTTCTTTTACTAATCTTCTCTCCTTGAGTCATAAACAGCCACGGATCGAACGTCCAACGTCTGTACATTTGTGACACTCTCTCATAGAAGGAGAGATCATCCACTAAAAATACATATATACTTCTTAGCTTTACGACATATCCTTCATATAGCAGAGTAGGAAGAGCAGCCTAGTGTTAACACACTCCGTTACCGACGCATCGCCGAATTTTCGAGACATTGTAGGTATGTTGAATGACAGAACCAGACGCATCACTTTGTCTTGTTACCAGAGCAAAGAAAATATTGAATAAACAATTCCTGTGTGGAAGTGGTGGAGAACGGCGTAGCGCAGCAGCACAGCGTCTGGTATATATTTTTCATCTTCTAGCTCTGGTAACAAGACAAATCGCTGCGTTGAGTGCCGCCACTAAACAGTGTCTCAAAAATATGCATTGCGTGGAGAACGGACTATTAACACTCAGTTCTCTCTGACTTCCCTGCCAGTTAACTGTAAGTTTTAAGTAAACCGTTATAAAAAATCCATCTGCACAAATTACCTGCCGAGGAAATCAGTTATTTGTTAAAGGAAGTGAGTAATCAAGATTGTTTGGCGGAAATATTACTTGTCAAAGCAAAAACCCGAATGAGAAAAACATGGAAATAAAAAACAATAAATAAAACTTATCTAATTATCTTAATTATCATCTGATTTTAAAAGCGGCGCTTTTGCGTTCCACTCCCAATCGGGGGAATGAATTCTCAATGAATACTCCAGGTGAAACTCTGCTTTTTATTCGAATTCGCGACATCATGTGTTGAGCGGTGGAGCTCAACGCCGTGGTTTGTCTTACTAAAGCGTCGAAATAGAACTATTTATATCCTTCGAATGGTGGTTTAACCCATAACAATAAAAGCACAACTAAACTACGATGGCTGTTAAGTAGTAGTGAAAATTTTTGGTATAATAGTGAAGTTAATGGCTTATATAAACTTACCTTCTTGTCTATGATTGCCTACAAAAATTCTGTGTTTGCCTCTAGCTACCAATCCTATACCGAATTCTTCTTCATTCAACGATTCTTCTAGACCAAATGTATCGTCAGTTAATAATCTTCTATGAACCTGAATTATTTAAATTATTGGAATATTACATAACATTTACCGGTAGCGTAGAAGGAGAGCGTCAAACAGTAAATGCAGAGGTTGTGAGTTCGTTTCACACTCGAGGAAGTAAAATATTTTGTATCCTCGCTAGTAAGACGACAAGGCGCGGCGTAAAGTTCCTCTTAATACCTAATGTCTCGAAAATGCCAGTGTGGAGGGAATGCGGTGTCTTACGTACCACGCGGGATACAGCGTGAAAAAGAACAGGCGCAAAGTGTATAATATAAGTATATATGTACGTATGTCCGTAGATTTTAAAACTTACCATCAGTTCAATCTCTCCTTCATTGTATGAAGTGCCTCCTTGAGCTCTATCAGTTAACACACAAAACGCATCTTTTGAGTTTTCTATACAAATTTTTCCCGCGGGGTACAGGCAGGATGGTAGCTTACGTTTATTTGTTCCGTCTGAAATACGAAATTACTCGTACTTATTTTTCTTTCTTACATTGTATCATATATGCAGATAGCAGGCAGCGGGAACCTGGGAATCTAGAGTAAAATTTCTCCGTTCCCGATTCAGGTATTTCCGTCCACGTCCACCTTCTACCGTATTCTTGAGGCATTGTGTGTCACGGAACTTGAACATCTCTTACTAGTACCTACATAAACATTTCTTTATATTTTGGATATTCTGAATTTAAAAAATAAAGAATACTTACCAGTGGACTGATTCAGACAATTCCGTTGCATCATTTGCCTTCCGTTAGAATCAGTGTAAAAAACACCATTGTTCGTTATATTAGTTTTGAAAATTGTCACCACTTCTTTGCCCAAGTCCTTACTTAAACGGAGAGAATAAATATTAAAATATTATTTTTTAGTATTGTTTACATATTTTTTTCCACAGCCAGGGGCAGTATTTAACTCTTTGAGATGGTTGTGGATTCGAAGTCACCCGTGGTTAAGAACGAACTATCAACACAAAGAGAGAGAGAGAGAGAGAGAGAGGTAGAGCAAATAAATAATAATATCTTACTCAATAGGCACAGGTCCAATGATCCATTCGATCTCCACAAATTCTTCCCCGCGGTAGAGACGGGTTATTTGAGTTATCCAGTCGGAGAACCGTTGTCTTATCTCTTTGACTAGTGTTCCTCGTATTGTATTGTATATTGCTTTGTCTGTCACCTAAAATATATTAAATATATATTTTGAACATTTTTAAAGTCGTATTCCTATATTGGATGAGTAAAATATTATTTTGTAAAACGTTTCAACATTTTAATGCAGCGGGTTTTGAATCCACCCTTCTTGGAAACCCCAAAGCTGTCCTGGTCAGTAAACAAAAAGTCCTTCTCAAGTTAAGTCGAAGTTCGATATAATTTCTAGTATTTTAATATAAAGATACGTTACGTTTTACTTTAACACCAGAGCGAAGTAATTAAAATATTAAATATTTCATTTTCTCGAGTGGGAATTGAAACCACTACCCACAATATATTTTTTCATTGATATATAGATACTAGACAAAATGAATCCAATCTACACAAAACCTTACAGAAGACCTTTCATCAAGTTATAGGGAACCTATAACTAACGTAAAAACTAATTTACCGGTATAGGCCTATCCTGCCCAGGTCTAAAGCTGTAAGCTCCAGAATTCTGCATATTCGGAGCTTGGCTATAGTAATACCAGTTCTGAGATAACTTTATTTTAATTCCATCTACATGTTGTATTGATTCTAGAAAGCCACTTGTTTTATTTATTGTCACTTTTATATACTGGAATTGAAATTTATAATATTAATAAATTGATGAGGCCCTCCTGGCACCGCAGTATAGCGTCTGTGTTGTGGGTTCGATTACCAATTTAGATTGGGTATGGTTATGAATATGTACATTTCCTCGCTCTGGTAACAGGACAAAGCATATGCTTGTGGGAAAAATCTTAAAAAAAATCACGATTGGCCGCCATGACGCAGCTAATGCTCACCGGCATTACATCAGTTGTCGTCAAAGAATCAATCAAAATTTTACGGTATTTATTATGAATAATATTTTGTTAAGGGTCCGGCTCGAAGGACCAATTTCCTATATAAGCTTTTAATATGATTTATTCGTATTCGGTGAACTATAAAATATATTAATTCTGAAAACTTACTTCATTTGAAATAGATGTTAGACGTTCTTGCTCAATACCGCTATCTGTAGTTTGAGACTTCTTTGCAAATTCACCTTCAGCCTTTAAAAAAAACATAATTGTATTAGAAAGTCGTCGTGGCGCAGGAGGAGAAGTTCGTATTTCATTCAGGGGATCAATTGTTCCAATATCTTTCTCGCTGTAGCAAGACTAACCGTAGTATTGAATTATGCCGTTCAACAAACAATATAATGGAGTGTTTTTACACTACGTTATCTCTTTCTTTCCTGCTATAAACGTGGATAAAAAAATATATATTTACTCACAAGTTGATCTCTAACACTAGTAACATAATACGTAGTGAATCCCAAAGGCGGTATATTTTCAGCTTCAAAGCATAGCTCCTGTAACGCAGTGGACGACCGACCTGGGAGATTGATCATTGCGGTTGGCAGTGGGACGAGCTGATGTTCCACTTCTTCATCTATAAAGAGAGAGAAGGAGAAAGAAGGATATATTACAATAGAATCTCTAGTCTGTAGGCTATTGCATTGTGATTATTAGTGCCAATAAGACATAGTTCGACTCGATTCATAAGTGTAGATTTTCTCCGGTTGATTTGTATTTATTATTAGAGGATTAGTGACTGCTAAAGGCTAACTAACATTTTTGAGTGTAATTATAGTTTTATTTACTAATTAATATCAATATAGGTTAATTAGCATCTTTGCGCACGGCTAAGTTGCCTATGCATACCTACGAGTTTTTTATTTACCTGTTTACCATATAGTAGGGTAGGCTAAGACGCTCCATCCCCAATAAAAGACTTCCGTTCCCCACTTTCCACGAAATTCTGGAGGCATTGCGTGTTGCGTGGCATTTGTCATGATTGATTTTATTCCAATTATTTCTTTTAATTTCCCTGCTCCGGTTAGACGCAACACAGAGTTGAGTTTCGCCGCTCAACATACAATATAACTAAAACGAACAGACACTGAAGTGCCTTTTGCCTTTTCAAAATAAAGAAAGAAAAATAACCTAAAAAACGTTTTTACTTACTATTATAATCTTTTATAGAGTAATGCATCGCTAGGACTGGAAATCTTATGTGATGGTAGGTTTTGACACTCGAAGGATTGTATACAAGAAGGAGCATTGAATCTTGAGTTTCTGTAAACTAAATTATAATATACATTATTATTAAATTTTTGACGTAATATTAATAAATTTAACGCGACGGTTTTGTGTTCGATTCTCACCCGGGGGAATCAATTATTTCATATTTCCATTTCCTCGCTGTGGTAAAGATGCAAAACACATTGTTGATTTCGGGCACTCAACACATACTATCTCAAGAATTCGGTAGAAATTAGGAAACAGAAGTGTCTTAATGGGAACGGAGTGTCTTAATAGTAGGTTCACAAGGTTATCTCCGCCTAAAGCTGATAAAAAAATAAGACTTTTAGTGTCTCAGAACGAACACGATGGTTGTTGATTCGATACTCATGAGATAATGAACTATTTTCATTTCCTCTTAGTCTACAAAGATCGAAGAGATGGAAGTTCTCTTTTGTAAAGATAAAATAAACGGGCCCAATTTCTCTTTTTAGTATTTAATAATTGTTTTTCTATACAATATACTTTTTACTTTTTAAGTTAAAGTTGTTGTATTTATTACATGACTACGACAGAAAGAGAGGAATGTTTGTTCATAGTCTATGTAATTATATATGTATGTCTATTTCTTTGGTATTTGGTACTTCTTTGGTATTTTGAAAATATCCGACACCTTTTGTTCCTATAAAAGTTATTTAAATAACTTACTCGACACTGACTAATATTAAGCTGATGACAAACAACAAAATGCTGGTTATTCTTCGACCGCCTCCCACCCCAAGTTGGTGTTAGAACACTGGAACATATATATTTTTTAAATTTTATTATCGAAAATATAAAGTAAGATAAGGATTTTCTCAAACGATCGTTTTAATTTTTTTTTTTAATTGTTGATTATTTTCATTTTGCCGTTCTGGTAGGCAACGTGTGGCGTTCAGCTCTGTGGAGAACAGTATTAACGCTAGATTCTATTTACCTACTCTTCATATAGAGTAGGTAAAAAGAATGCGTAAAGTTACCTTAAAAATAACGAGACTTTCTTCGTACAAGCATATACGGCGTCGGACAAAATCTTTATAAAATCATTGGCAACGTGCTGTTGACTAGTTCCTGAAATAAAATAAAAAAAAATGTGTAGAAAATAAATTAGATGTGTATGACATATGACACATTCTAAGCACCTTAGGTAACTGAGGTCAGTGATCGTATGTCCATGTGTAGATGTACACACATACACACACACAAACACACACATACACATATGGCCAAATGTCCACATATGATGTCATATCCCCACATATGACCTGACATCCACACACGTGATCTCCTATCCGTGATATCATATGAACACATATCATTTCTTCTCACGTCAAAATTTGGCTGAACTTGGGAACGAAGTGTCTTAACACTAGATTGCCTCTACTGAAAAAATCTTAAGCATACCTGTAATTCCATCGTGATGCAGCACCAAGCTAACTGCGTGTCGTAACAAGTGAAGTTCATAACAATCCTTCATGCGTGATAGTACTGACAGCTGTTTTACTACCTAGAAAATTTATGAATCTGTTGTAAACCAGTAGCAGCCATGTAAGCCAGTGGCGAGTAGCGGCCAGTTGTGAGTTTGATCCTCCTCGATCAATATGAAGTATTTAATATTTTCTCGCTCCGGTAACTAGGAAAAAGGCAGAGTTAAATTCCACCACTCAACACGCAATGCCTAAAGATTTATGCAGAAAGTGAGGAACAGAAGTGGTCTTAATGGAAACGGAGTGTCTCAACATTAGGTTCCCATTGTCTACCGTGCTATGTGCAGAATATGACGTGAAGCTGAAGTGAAACAATAAAAATATATTATAAGTACTAAAGTTTGATCCACTTTCACGTATCAAATTACTGAACCGATTTAGATGAAATTTTACAATGTAATACACATTTTAACTTACTCAATTTACGTAAAGATTTTGTATAATTTGTCTATAATATAATAATAAGTTTAAACATATTGCTAATATATTATAAATAAGTGATTGTATTAAACTTACATATTTATCATTTATTTCACTATACACTATGTATTAGCCTCATGCTGTATTAGCCTTATAAATAATATACCTACCTGTAAAAACGCATGAGCTTTTTTCACAAAATATTTAAAACTTGGCCTCGAAGTGTAGAAACCGGTCCAATAAGTGTTTATGTCGCTCCCATAGGGCAAGTGATCATTCTTCAAACATTAGAAAGGAAATAAAAATAAAATAATTGTAGTTGGTAGAAAACAATATTGTTTAGGAATTAAAATAAAAAATGTATATATTTTGCATAAAAAACTTGAAAAAAGAAAAATTTGGCAGCCTGGAGGATTGTTAGGAAAAACTCATTTACATAGGCTAGATATGTATAACAATTTGGATCTGAATGCGGATATGGATACTTATGAATTATTTAGAATTTCGGGTATTATGCTTTTAAGGTTTAATTTTGAACTACAATATTTGTATTTAAAGTTATTAAAGGTAACAAAAAAATTTGAAAAGTTATTAAAAAAGTCTCATTTAGAGCTTCGCGCATATCCGGAATTATCCTAAACTTTTATATCGGATTCGGATATGGTTACATGTAGATGGTATGATCATCCAAAGTTTCGAAGTTCCGAAGCCGCATTGTATGGAGTAGCTTTTTCTTAATTTTCTGTACTTAATACATACCATTTCAGTATATAGAGTTTTATCTCTCCTCCCGTGCAAGTAAATGGCCTTTAAATAACAAGAAGGCGTAGAGTAAAATATATTTATATCGGACATGTTGGCTGAATGTGATGTCACGTGACTGAAATTAAAAAAAAAAGAACATTATCTATATTTGTTTACAAAAATGACATATAAATGTGTATAAGTATTTTTTATCTGTATGTTATGTCAAAAATGTTTATTTTTTTAAATTCTGGGCACATTATTTTATATAATGAAGGTGAAAAATATATTGTGAGTTTGTTATGGTACAATGGTACGTAGTCAGATTGTACATATGACAATTGTGAGGTCGATTCCCACTCGGGGGAATTAAATATTTTCGTTTCCTTCTTTTAATAATAAGAAAATGGTTAGCTGTGAATTCCGCCACTTCGACATATATATCTCGAAAATTGGGGGAGGAGAGGTGATTGCTTATTAGAGGGTTGCCAATGTCTAACTTAAGAAGTCGAAAGGGTGATATGATAATGAATGGAGAACAGTGTCTTGCAGAGTTTGCAGAGTAGCCAGAGAACACTAGGTTTTCTCTGGCTACTCTTCAAAGCGGGATACAACGTGAAATTTTAAAAAAATGAGTGACATTGTGTGTTATGCTACAACAAAGACAATTTTATAATTCAACAAATCAATTAAATATAAAAAAAATAAATATTTAATTCACCACTCTGACCCCGACACGTTCAACAATTAGATAAAATTAACCACCGTTCATTTAACAATGTCCTTTGAAATTGTAATAATAAAATTGAAATAAATATTTACTTCCCTTGAACTGGATATCTATCTAGGAAAGCGGCACCGTTATATATTTTTTCTTTATAAATTATTACATAGAGGCCGTTGTGCCACAGTGGGCCGAATGCAAACGTTAGTAACGATAATTGTGGGTTCGATAGACGCTCTATCTTCCTTGCTAATGCGATCTACTACGTGAAGCTATTGTTCAAAGAAAAATAGAAACAACATTCTTGCTGTATACACAGGCGCAGAAAAAATAGTTCGTTATTTTGGAGAAATCGCATGTGGAATGGCGGAACGATGATAAGTTATTGACTAGCAACTTTACCGAAATTGGGTAGAAAGTGGAGAACAAAGTCGGAGTGCCTTGGCACTAGGTTTTCTCAGTCTACGTTTCTTTGCGGGTTAAATCGTGAAGCTAAAATAAACCTCTTATTAGCCGCCTAAAAGAGCGCCCTATGTCACAGAGGGAACCTAGGAACTAGTGTTAAGACATTTCATTCCCTTCCGTTCCCCAATTTCCGCCGAATTCAGGACGCATTGCATGTTGAGTGGAGGAATTCAACACCGCACTAGGCACTTGCCTTCTTACCAAAGCGAAGAAATGAAAATATTAATTATTTAATTCCCTCGAATGGGAATCGAAGTCGAACCAATAGCTTTTCGCGTTTACAGACGCACGCTTGAGCCCCTGCGCCACAACTGCCTTCTTTCTATTTTAGATGTCATTTTTTGTTTCACACAAAAAAAAATGAACGGAAGGAAGTATTTTGAAAGTATTGAAATTCGTTCGACTATGAAGTCACGCTTGGTGAGTACTAGAAATACGAATCAATTCTTATTTATAAATAATACTTTGTTGATTATTCGTTGATTGTTTCTTTAATATTTTTACTATGGCATTTATCTTACTCTAGGTCGTCGTGGTATCAGGGCATCGTGGGTTGTGGGTTCGATACCCATTTAAAAAAGACTCAACTTTTCCTATATTCCGTTGAATTTTTAATACATTGCGTGCTTTGTCTATTATAGGTAGGATCAATTTAAAAGTAATAATTTCTAAATAACGAACTCTCACTCGGAAATTATTATTTTAAAATTGACCCTGCTATACTTAAATTAATTTAACATAATTATTTTTATTTCCTGGTTCCTGTTACAAGACAAACCGCGGAGTTAAGTACCGCCACTTAACACACAGTGTCTGAATTTGGGCAGAACGATTGGAGTATTGGTATATCCATCAACTCACGCAGCATGCCACTTATAATAGTGGTAGGCAGAGAGAAACCTAAATGTCAAGAAACTCATTCCACAATAATTGATTCCAAACAATTTTCGAGACATTGTGACGGGTGGAACTGTACGCCGGTTTTTACCAAGCAGAGCTGGGGAAATGATAATGATGTTTTCACATCAATAACTGAGGACTTACTTGATCAATTTATCAATGTTCATGAACCAATTAGCGGCGCTCTGGTAAGTGAAGTCTCCGCCCATCGTCACTATTATGTTGTCGTGCTCGTAATACTTTGCCTGTTTTTCCACTAGCGATATGAAAGTGTTTACCTGGAAATTTATAATATTCTATTAAATGAGCTTATGTTTTAAGCGTGACGATTGTGGGTTCGATTCCCACTCGGAGGACTTTTTTTATTTCCTCGCTCAAGTTACAAGTCAAAGCGCGGCGTTGATTTCCGCCATTCAATGTCTAATGTCTCGAAAATTACAGGAAAAGTGTGCAACTTGTTGTTGCCATAGCAAGAATAAAGATTTCCCCAGAGTAAGAATTGAAACCACAACCGTCACGTCTACATTGAAACTCTGCAGCTGCACAACGAAATCAATATACATATAACATACAAATTCTATACTTACGTAAAATAAACACTTACACGAGATTCAGCGTTAAACGCCGCACTCTCAGGGTCATCGACAATAGGCTCGTCGCTACAGAGCAAATCAAAACAGAAGCCATCTGGTGCATTGTACAAGTTATATAACGTATGAGTTAGGATATCTGACATTTTACCTAAATTGAGAAAAAAATTATATGAGTATTTTTATCTGTTTGTTTGTTTTACTTGAGTGCTCTAATCTCAGGAATTACTGGTTCAAATTGAATTACGGTCGGTTTGGTGAAAAATTGCATCCTTTTTGAATTGAATGGAATAATTATCACTCAATTATTGTTCGCGTCAGCGCAACGCGGAGCATCGGTCGCGGACTTGTTACGACGTGTCTACGACCGTTTTAGTTAGACAAAGAGTGACGTCATACAATTATCGTAGTTTCGTATGATATTTTTAGTATTTTTTGTATAATTAAATACTTTTATATAAATATATAGTTAAAAAGGTAGGATTATTAACCGTTTTAAATCTCAGTTTCGTTTTTACAATAATATTTTCCGAGTTTTGCATAGCATTTGTATAATTGTACTATGATTTACCGAATTAACCGCATTTTGAGATAATATTAACGTTCGTATAGTAAATTTTATTGCTAATTATTGTCAATCATAGGTTTCTACACCTAAATAACACATTTATATATACCGTATGTTTGTAATTAATTTTATTGAGAATTTTTATCGTAATTACCTATGTAAATTCCGTCATAGTTTTCGTGTTTTTCGTAAATTTATAATAGTCAATAACTAAATAGTATATTGTGTTATATATTGTTTTATAGACATTTTTGTGTACTTTTATATGCATAAGTTGTAAATCTCTCCGATAGATAGTAATTAAAATATAAGGAGAAATGTATCGAAATCATAGTAAAAATTTTGGATAAATAAATACAAAACGGCTCGGTGGCTCTCGGCTCTTTTTACCGTTATAGCTCCGCCCACGTCGCGTATAAAAGACGCGCGTCGGGCGACTAAGCGTCCCACAGGCAGCCACATAGTGCCTGCATATTCTCAGGGACAGAGTACCCTCTTCCCTACCCACCCGGTGTCGCTGTAAAGGCCAATAGGGCTAACAGCATTAACCTCAAGACCGAAAAAAAAAAAAGTGACTCAGCGTCAGTCGGCAACCAACAGTGAGCACAGCAAGAAGCAAGGAAACAAGGAAAATCGGAAACAAGACACAGTTAAAGAAGCCGACAGTCACCGACCGTTATACCGTTATCAAGATCGTGTTTCAAGATCGTGTTTCAACATTCTGAAACAGGAATGTTTAACGTTTAGCTTGAACTTCTAACTCGAACGTCTAACAAGAACGTCTTGGGGTCTCAGCATACTC
>DWNA01002568.1:0-11481 GCA_018249835.1 Heliconius besckei
AATAAATAAATTTATCTTAAATGGCAAATTATTTAAATTATCTTTAAAATTGTATTTTTAAAACGCATTCAAAGTAGCGGGACAAGAAAAGAAACAAAAAGTACACTTTTTCTGATTATGACCCATAAAGATTTTATAATTTTGAAGTCGCTGCCAAGTAAAACAAACAGGCTTAGTAATTAGATATTGTAGTAAGGGTGTTGTAACATTAGTTTGACACCGACTTCTAAATTATAAAATCTTTATATAATTATTTTTCACTTTTTAGTTCGTTGTTAGAAGTAGGTTTTTCTTTTTGTTAATAATTAATTTATTTTACGATTTTTAGTGATGGGTAGATCTTAAAATTATGCTTCTTGAACGAGTGGTGATGGTGGTGGTAGTGGTTGTAAACGAGTGGTTGTGATTGTTCTATGTAAAACTCTATTTAATTAGCTATTATTTTTGTGCAAAGTTACATTTTGGTATATTGACAAGAACATACATAAAAAGTATTCGGGTGAATTCGGAATCCCCATTATTTAAAGTTGGTTGAAAATGAGGACATCCTCTTTTTTGAGATTGGTTGAAAAGAAATGCAACGATCAGGAATCTCACTTCTGACATCAATTTAAAAAGTTTTTCTCATAGATACCATTGTCAGACATGGACCAAAAAAAAATGGGACCATTCGGGAAGCTTCACCTTTCAAATAAAAAATAAATTTTCAAAATCGGGTTACCCAGTCAAAAGTTATGAGTAAAATGAGAGAAAACAAACATAAAAAAAAAATACAGTCAAATTGATAACCTCCTTTTCTTACAGAAGTCGGTTAAAAAAGCTTTTAAAGTTTGTAAAATTTGATATTTTTAAAGTTTATACAATTTTTGATTTTAATATTTTAGTCACACAAATTATCTACTTGAGAGAAATGTTAATCAAACAAATTTTAGAACAAATTAAAAAAAATCTAAGTTCAAGTTTAGTTCCAGTGAATCCATTACCAACGACGTCTGGTAGACAGACGGTTACAGACGTCGTGTTTTGATAAGCGAGGTGATTTAAAGAGCAAGAGCAACAATAACCTCATAATAATAAAATGTATGCATAAATATTGGTATTACGGTTATAGGTTTTATTGCTTCAAGCAATCTCTCACAGACAACCTTTGACAAAAATAAAATTACTTGTAGTAAAATAAATTAACGTTTAAAAAACTGAATACGCCTGTTATTTTAATATAAAACACATTAATGAGACGAATGTAATGAACACAAACTCGATATGCTTACGCAGTTCAGTCGAAAAATTCAGCGAAAATTGGGGATTCAGCGAAAATTGGGGTCTTAACACTAGGTTTTCTCTGTCAATCCTGCTATATGCGGGAGTGAAGCTGATTTTATTTACTTTTTAATCTAATCTACTTTTAATTGCTAAGTTTTATAGCACAACAATTAGAATGGCATACATTTATTGCATTACTTACTTATATATTTTTTTACTTAGTTATAACTCGACCTAATAAAAGCGAGTTAATAAAGAGAAAAGGGGAATAACCTTATTACAAAAAAAATAAAAAAAGAATAAGAAAGCGTATAATATACTCATAAATACTCACACACACACACACACACACACAAAAATTGAAAGCAAAAAATATTTTTTAGAAAAAACAGCTTTTATTTAAACGCTCTAAGAAGAAGAAAATAAAATTTGTCTTTTAAATTTTAACTATCAACTCATAATCTCATTGTACACAATTCATATAATCATAAAAGCTTGACGCGCGATTTACTTGTGTAAATAAACTAGTACTAATTTGATTGATTGCATAAAAATTGTATGTACCAAAAATAAAGAGATATTTTAATCGACTGGTGGACACAAGGTATAGGCGATGAATACAAATTATCTTGTAAATAAAATAAATATATTTTACTTATATTTATTGGTGATTTAAAATAAAAAAAATATTAAATATATATTCGGTTTAACATTATTTTTATTATTAGTTTTACACTGTACCTTGCACGTAGGAGGGTAGGCAGAGGGAACCTGGGAATCTCGTGTTTATTTCCGCCTAAATCTGGTGGCATTGCGTGTTGAGTGACAGAACTCAAATACACGCTTTGCCTCGTTACTAAAGCGAGAAAATGAAAATAATAGATAAATATTTCATTTCCCCGAGTAGGAATGAAACTTACAACACGTCGAGTTTACAATCTCATTGATGCTCGACGGTTATTAGTGCTGGTGCCATACCTAATACTACCGTCATAATAATCTTCTATCTATATATATAAAAGGACTTGTCCTCACTGACTGAGGTAAGACGCACGCACAGCCGTAACCGCTGTGCGTAGAAACGTGGAATTTGGACAGATGTTTATTTTTGTAATCTGGACATCCACTAAGAAGGTATTTTAAAAAAATTTAACCCTAAAGGGGTAGAATAAGGGATGAAATTTTTTATGGAAAAATCTTTAAATCGCCACCGATTTTTATAAACATTTTTATTTAGACTCTTAAAAATATTTCACATGTTTCGTGGTTTATTTTAATTCACCCCTAAGGGTGCAAATAAGCGGGCGAAGCTGCACGCGTCAACTAGTGTAATATAAATAAATTCGTTTTAATAAAAAAATCGCTAAAAAATATCTCTTAATTTTAGGTTAAAATAATAAAATGTAGTTAAGTTTAACTGTATTTAATTATTTATTAACTTAAATACACTACTATTTTAGAAGGAAAATAGGAAAGAATAAAGGTACACAGACTGAGAAATAAGTAGTAAGTGTAGCGTGCCTTTACTATATATATCACGTAATAAAATAAAGGCACCGCAAATATAAAGTTAGCGCGTCTTTAAACAATTCTTGTAGTATTTCGATAAGGCTCGATAGCAAAACATATATATTTCGTGCTCAGATGAATTCCAAGCACTTAAGATTTTAAATTTTAACTTTTACACATATCCAGTAAATTTTGTGAAGTTATATATAAAAATGTTTTTCTTGTTGTTAGTGGTTGTCATTATATTTTTAATACTGATCCAAGATTTGGTCAAGAAACGTGGGTACAAATGGAAGAAGCTTTCAGAATTTCCCGGTGATACACCCTTACCTTTGATTGGGAATGTATTTGACATTGGTTTCGATGCTGACGGTAATAAATTTTAATATGTGTAATATACCTTTTTGTATTAACGGAACGGAATTAATTATGTCAACGGAATTTAAACCTGCGCCTCTTGTAAGCCGTCCAACCGCTGTGCTCACTAAGCCATACGTTATCATCGTGTAATGTAATTTATTCGTATTGCTGTCATCTTTGTGTGCATTAACAAATTTCCTTTCCTAACAAATAATAATTGCTTAGAATTATCATTTGACAAGAGAACTACGCTACGTTCAAATTTTTATTTTTTCCAAAGCATTATCCAATTATTTTTGAAATGTGGAATAACACCTTAGAAATATTAAAAATATTTGTTTAATATTGTTCAATTTATTAAAAGTAAAGTGTAATAATATTAATATTTAAAATTACTATTAATTATTAAGTTTATATTTAAAATTTTATAATATCCATTAAGAAATAGTTTATTAAGAAATAATATAATTTATGTAAAGTATTATTACATTTGTGAATGTTTTGTGCAACGCAATCTCATTAATAAATACATTACTTTTTAACTACCCTAGTAATTTATATTATAATATTATTTTAGAATCAATAAAAATACCTAATACCTAAATATAGATACCTAAATATTTTTGAGTTTCTTTTTTTATAATGAAGCGCTCCATTAAAAGTTTATTAATTTAACTATAGTAATTATACATACATTTTTATTCTATTTATTTAGAAAACATTTAAATGTTTGAACGTAGCGAGATTTGAACCCACGCGTTAGCTAGTTAGCTATCAACATTGAACGATAAATTATGGAATATAGTAATGCTAGTATGTACATGTAGCTAATTATAATTTCATAAATAAAATTATAGATTTAGTACCTATAAATTTATTTATGAAATTAGGATCTATTATTAAAGTTGTAACACCAATAATCAACCCGCGTTGTAATTTTTTTGTAGAAGCATCTGTAATATTAATTAAAATGTGGGAAAGGCACGGTAAACAAAATTTCCGTGTGTCTGTTGGATCCGAGGACTGGCTCATGCTTAGCGAACCCGAAGATATTAAGGTGATATATTATATTATTACTTGAGAAATTATTTAAAATTTCATACTAACCGTCTATTAAGAAATAATTGAATATTTGTAATTGATCATGAAATTAAAATAAGTACTAAGTTTTATATTTATATGCAATTTAAATTACAACTTATGTTAACTTGTTAATGATTAAACTTTACTAATACATAAGGTCTCTTTTGTAGATCCTTCTAAATGACAATTTTGAACTTTCAAAACCTTTAGAGAGAAATGCGTCCATGAAACCATTCTTCGGATGTTCTGTATCTTCTTCTGTGGGTAAGATATTACATAAATACATAGTTTAGTAAGCTGCTTACAAATTTTATATATTTACGTTTAAAGTTCTGTATTTTTTTTCAATTTCTGATATTTCTCTCTTTTTATATTTTTAAATAGAATTCAAACACCAAATTGATTGTATTAAAATATAAAAATAGATATATAATATATAGATTGAGTAACTTGCAAAACTAACTAGATATATATATTATTGTGAATTTTTACTCGTATAAGGGTACAAAAAAATTATAATGGGTTAGTGATCATATAAGTCAACACAATCAAAAGATAAAGGCATCGTTTTTGCTGCATTTTGTACGAAGTTTGACACAAAATTAAAACTTAAGCTTAAGGAAAGCCCGCGAATAAGCTTGTCAATTTATTTATTTATACTTTACAATAACCTACAATCCGGAAATTTGTACGAAACCCTCGATGCTCAAATTCGACTCGCACTTGACGGGTTTTTTTAATTTTACCTATATTTTAATGTCGAATTCAGACATAAAAGCAAAAAATATAATTAATAATATACTAAAGATTAATTTAAAAACAGAAAAATATTATACAAATTAATTTATTTTATTTTAGCCGAAAATAATCTTTTCAAACATTCTATTATAATTATTTATTTTTTTAATATTATGACTGAATTTTTTGCCCGATTTTTTTTACCAATTAAGAATAGTTAAGTCAGAATAAAAGAGCTTTACACTGTATCTCGTACATCTGCGTAAGCGCAGGTATTACGTGCTGTCTACCGTGAAAGTAAATGAGTCTGAATTGAACCCCCAACCCCGGGTGATTTGTGAGAGATGTATAAATTAATACAAGACGTCATTTTCAATTAATATTACCCATATAGTATATACTGCATTTTTTCAATTTCCGGGATATTGGCAAATTAAAAAACATTTCGAAAAACCCGACCCCGTAAATATTTCGGAACCTGTTGGTTCTGAAATAGCAATAGCCCACGACACCTTTTATCTTTTAGTGAAAATCCCATAAAAATCAGTTGTGCAGTTCCGGAGATTAGCTTGTACAAACAGAAAGATAGATAGACAATATTTTAAATTGTTTTTATGATTTTTTAGCATCTGCATAGACTTGAAAAGACATGTTTTTTTAAAATCACACATAGATTTACTTTAATTTCATTCTTATATGTCGATAAAATATATCAATATTTTAGGAGAAAGGTGGAAAACAATTAGAAAGTTGATGACACCAAGTTTTCACTTTAAAAGTTTGAAACGAGCTGCTGATGACTACAGCAAACATATTGACTCGCTCTTTGAGATTATAGATTCTTATGAAGGCAAGAGTCCCGTCAATATATACACATACATAAAACCGTACATTCTCGATATGTTAACCAGTAAGTACCATCCGTTAACCATACCTCGAGTTAATAATGTTTGACTGACTGTAAATGCGACTGGTTGTGGCTTCGATTCCAACTCGAGAAAATGAAGTATTTATTAAAATTTATATTTTCATTTCGTCGCTCTGGAATACGCAGCGTTTAGTTCCGACACTGCCTCGGAAAGTTCGGCGATGTGGAGAACGGAGTGTCTTAACACTAGGTTCTCTCCGCCCACCCTGCTGTGGGCGGGTTACAGCATGAAGCTGATAAAAAGATGCATTATAAAAATCATAATAATTTCAGTTAACCTGTTTGGAGTTCACATGAATTATCTTAAAAATCGTGAGCAACCATATGTTAAATCCACCAAAGAGTGAGTAAAATACTGTAAATGTAGTTAAACATTATAAATAAGCGTTTAATATGATAATATTCTTTCTTTTTTCTCTTACAGTATGATTGAGATCATAACATATAATTACTTCTCCTACTGGAGAAATAATAAATACTTAGTTAGATTAACTCCATTGCACACTAAAATGCAGAATATAATTAAAGATATCAGACAAAACAGTACAGACGTGGGTATCGATTATTTTTGTGTATTAATGAGTTACAGTACTATAATTCCCATTTTGTCACAAATATTTACATATTACAGATAATTGCGAAAAGAAGAAAAATCCTAAACAAAATAATAGAAGAAACCAAGAGCAATAATAAAAATATCGACATGGACTATGATACCTTCATTGAGGACAAACTTTCTGGGGGGTGCCTGTTGGATAGACTTATATTAAGCATTTCACCTAACGGTGATCCTATAAAGGATAGAATCATTAATGACGAAATAACATTAACTTTATTTACTGTAATTATAATTTTTATTTCTCACTAATTATTTTTATTTCAAGGTAGATCTAAATTCATAGAACGAATTCAGTTTTTTTAATTCATAATTATTAATATTATTACATATTTTTTTATAATTGATAATAATTTACAATATAATATTTTTTAACGTGTTTTAATTTTATTCTAGCTCTTCATTATAACAATGAAAATTTCGTTGTTTGCAACATAGACTATATTTATCAATTTTTCCATTTCTATTCTATTTTTCCATTTCTTCGCCACTCAACAAGTAATGCCTCCAGAATTCGGCGGAAAGTGGGCAACGGAGTGTCTTAACACTAGGTTCCTCCTGCCTACCTTGCTGTATGCGAGAAACGCCGTGAATCTGTTTTTATATTTTAGCTATCTTAGGGGCATCTAACAACATCAATGACGATGTGCAACGCAATGTACCTGATGTCATTGTACCCAGAAGAGCAACAGAAAGTTCTAGATGAACAGAAGGCTATATTTGGTAAAGACTTCAACAGACAAGCGACTACACAAGATTTAAATGACATGAAATATCTTGAAGCGTTTATAAAGGAGACTATAAGATTCATTCCTACAGTTCCCAGAATTGGAAGACAGCTACAAAATGACTTAAAGTTATCTGGTTAGTATTTACAGGCAAAAAGTTATTGATTTTATCTTAACTATAAATAGCAATTTTACTAACGGTATTTTTTCTCTTGTAGATTATTTCAGCCAGAAACCAAAAAATATGCTTATATTAATTCCAATCAGCTTCTTCATCTGTATTCCGCTATATCCCGCACGTAACAGGTTAGACAAAAGGAACCTGGAAACCTAGTGCTAAGACACTCCGATCCGATTAAGACACTTCCATTCCCCATTGTAAGCTAACTATTTGATGAATTGCGTGTTGAGTGGCGAAACTCAACGCCGCACTTTACCTCGTTTTCTCGAGTGGGAATCGAACCTACAACCTGTCACGTTTACGGTCGCACCCCTACGCTATAACTGGCCAATAAATCGAAATAAATAAAGCTCCTCACTGTATCCCGCAAACACACAGCACAGTATACAGTAGGGTAGGCAAAGAGAACCTACTGTAGACACTCCATCCACTTTCTCTCCACTTTCTGCCGAATTCTGGAATGCGTGTTGAGCCGCCGCATAATATATATAAATTATTGAAAAAAAAACACATAATTGACATTCATTATACTATTGTTGTTTTAGATGGTCGAGTAGCTCCTGCTGGAACGTCTGTAATTGTTTTCTACAATGGCGCTGCTAGGAATCCCAGGACTTATACAGAACCAGAAATATTCAAGCCTGAGAGATTCTTTGAGCCTATGCATCCATTTGCTTTCGTTCCTTTCAGTGCTGGACCAAGGAACTGCGTAGGTGAGTGCTACACGTATACTTTTTTGTAGTTCAACAATGAGACCTATACCTAGTAGTGGGTGAAATGGTTGAGAAATATATTTGACATAATAAATATTTTTCCAATACTAGAGTGTAGCAATAAATTATTAGTTATTATTAAAAATAAATTTAATTACATTTCTAAAACATTAAAAACATACTTTCAAAATTATATTTTTTATCTATATAGCTGCTGAATGTACGTCTTTTAACATTGCATAATAATATTAATTAAATTAAATATAGCCTTCTATAAATAATTCTTTGTTTTAGCTTTCCGCTACGCGTGGATTGCTCTGAAGGCCACCTTATCAAACTTTGTACGAAGGTATGAAATTCTTCCTGGTCCTGAACCCAAGTTTGCCATCCGTATGGTTACTGAATCTACAAACGGATTACATCTACACTATAAGAAGAGAGATATATGTGTTTAAATTTAATTAAAGTAAAAAAAAATATTTTTGCTTATACTATAATAAAAAATATATTTAGTTAGATTAATATTTTCGTTTGAAATTACTTAACTTTACTTAGATATTTTTTTATTTAAAAAAATATCATAGAAATGTGATGTGTTTAATATTTTTTTGTAAATACTGTCTTTATGTTATGTTAATCTTGTTATAATTTGTGAATAAATTAATTTTATCAAAAATCTTGTGTAAATGCATTGCCAAATTTTTTGGAATGTCTTACAGATAATTACAGAGCTACGTTACATCTACAACTTAGTTTTTATGATAACAAAGAGATATAAGTAATTATTTTTAATATACTATATTTACATAGAATTTTTATTAATTTTAATATACTTTAAAAGCTGATTAAAAGACGATGGTGCTTTTAAAAAACACTTTTTGACCTGATATACATATTGTATATTAAATATGTGCATGTTATAAAATCATTAGGTATTTATAATTTATATATTACTAGTGGGCCCGAATGCGGCTACGCCCGCTTGAACTATACGATTATTTATTAAATATATTTATGAAATTATTTTCGGTTTTTAATAGAATTTGTAAGAAAATATAAGCCTAAATAATTAAAATAAGTTAAAAAACAATAATAAGTGGAGATGTATTATTAGAAAAAATATCTCAGTAACCGAAATGAACAAACAAAAGAAGTAAAAGTAACTAAAGGAAATTCTTAATATTAGAAAAAGTACCTAAAATTTGGCGTGCGCGCGTACTAAACGTTTTTGAGAATTATATTAAATAAAATCCCAAATGAATAAAATTACGATATTTTAAGTGTATAACATCGGTATAGATAACCAAACTGAGATAAATTAATTATAAGCAGCAAATAATTAAATAAAAATTAACAGTAATTCGAAAATATATAAAAATTTACAAAACCATTAACATCATTTACCCGTTCGCGTCGGTCATACTATACCGCCTGAAGGCTAGGTCATTCCGAATCAGTGACTTCTCCTTAATTATTTATTAGAATGTTATACAGTAAACTATAATTTCCATCAAGATAAAATGCTAAAAGTGACTATTTTATTTATTTTCATAAGGATATCTTATCTTCTTCTATATCAAATTATAGAAATCATAAAATTTTTGTTAATATATACAAATCTATATCGATAGTATATATCAACGCCGACTTTTTTAAAGAATATTTAAACGACAATATTTTTGTAGAATATTGTTTTTGTGTCTCATAAGGTCGAGTCGGCGCGCCATGTATGCGTTAAGCTAACTCATTTTGGGTGACGTTTTCTAACAACAAACTTTGCAAATCGTTGCTTAGCAACGGCGGTTGTTATAAAAATAGCGGAATAAATTGCATGTCAAATTAATAATTATTTTAATATATTTATATATATCGACAATATTATAAATATAAGAAAAACAAAGTGAAATGATAAACAATATTTTTTTTTCTATAAATAAGCTTCCCATCAAAATATATGTATTCATTTTCATTTTACTCACCATCATGGTTTTTAACTGGTTATATAAATAAATGTAACCTAATACAAATTATAAATCTAATCAATATACTATGTAAATATTATCTAATACAAATTCTTTTATAATTTTATTTTATCTTAAACTTTTTAATATGACAAGGTGAACTGTTGCGATAATTTCAAAATAATATTTATTGTACCTATTGAATTAAAAATATTTTTAACACAATTTAATTATCGCAATTTAAGTAAAAGTACTCAATTTTATAAGAATAAAAGATAGAGCAAAGCTACCCAAAATATCACTAAACCTAATAAAATAGCAAACACACAGTTTAGTAATTCTTAGTTTGTTCACCAGGTTCTATCAGATGGATGATTCGCAGCACGTTGCAAATCAAATCAAAACAATTGATCACAACTTTAACTGGCATAAACATATTAATTACTCGACGTGTCAATGGAGAGAAGCAGGCTTAACATGAAAAAATTATATAGAGTGAAAATGAAAAACTATGTTATTAGAAAAAAGACAAAGGCTATTGATATCACAGTAAAAATTAGAAGGCTTAAGTGGAGATGGGCAGGGCACGGGCTGCGAGGCCTTACAGAGAGCAAGCCAGCGAGACCTCAACAAAAAAATGGCATGATGACATCAGACAAGTAGCAAGAATTACGTGGCACAGAGTGGCTCAGAAAAGAGCAAAATGGAAACTCAGTGAATAATTCAGTGGTTTAAGCGGGCGAAGCCGATATGTATACTCTGTACTCGTATGTAATATTGTTATATTACTATTCAAACTTGTATTTTTTTTCTTTGGAATTCACTGCTGGGGCTGTGGCTGTAGCTGTGACTGGCAGTTTTGTTTTCTATCCCAATTTGAAGTAGATTTATTGATGAACATTTTCGTCCTCCTTATTTCTCAGCCTTATTTCAGTATGTTTGTATTGTTTTTTTAACCTCTAATAATTCTATAACTATCTTCTTAAAAAAATCTGTAGAGGATTGAACATCATTAATCTGATTTTTAATATATATGTTCTTTTTGCATATTTGTAAATTCGACAAAATTACAGACAATTCAATTTAATTTATGTATATAATAGACATCAATATAGTCACGGGAAACATAAAGTGTGCTAAAGTTTAAAGAAAACTGCATTATTTCGATAAGGCTCGAGAGCAAAAGATATAAATTGCGCGCGCTGATAATCTCCATGCACTTAAGATGTTAAATTTGAACTTTACACATATCCAATAAATTGTGTGTAAATAATTAAAATTTTAAAATGTTTCTCTTATTGTTAGTGTTATTCGGTATATCTTTAATATTGATCCAAGATTTTGTCAAAAAACGTGGGTACAGATGGAAGAAGCTGTCAGAGTTCCCTGGTGATACACCCT
>DWNA01002569.1:0-11479 GCA_018249835.1 Heliconius besckei
AACGCTCGCTGTTTATGTCTTTCTGTACCAGGATGCCTTATTCCTAATAACTTACAAAAATATTTAGTTCAAATTACATAAATACCTACTAATATACCTATATCATTTTCTCGATAAAATCCTTTTGAAATCGTTAATTGAGACATAATTAGGGTAGTTGCTTTTCTATCGGTTAAATAGTTCAACCCGCTTGGTCTATTCACTTTAATTGATATATAGAATATCGTTATTTAAACTGAGTGTTTTTTTATTTCTTAAAAGGAAATTTTAGTGTTTTAATAATAGCTTTTTATTATACTTACATATTTTTTGTTTGTTTCTAAATGAAAATTAATAATAAAATAATGATATATTTAAATGTATTACAACAATAAATAATAATTAATATTTTTTTGTTTCAGGTATAAAAAAACATGTTTTGGAATTTACAGAAAAAGATCGAGAAATTTGGTGACAAATCACTCCTTAATTATATTTGTCCTAGATAACATAGGTACAAAATTTTTTTAGCTTCACGCCGCACATAGCAGGGTAGGCAGAGAGAACTTGGAAACCTAGTGTTCGAGTGATACTGCTTTAAATATAAAAAAAGAATGTGCAGTGATAAACCCGTTTCGGCCTATGGGTACGGAACCCCAAAACAGCTTTACAATTTTTCTCGCATAGAAAGTTAAGACTTAGTGTCACGACACTCTATTCTCCATTGGACCAAAAGTATGCAGAATAAACAGAAACATGATATAATGCAATGACTGCTATACAATATTATGTAATAAATACGCAAAATAGAGGTTGCACAAATAAAAAGAATAGATTAATAAAAAGCTTATCTCACATTCTTTTATAGAATCACATAATCGAGATAGTAATCAGACCATAATTGCTAAAACAGTAGATACTTGCAATATAAAATTCAGATCCTTTTATAGTGCAAAGACAGGCATTATATGTTTTGATCAAGGTAATATCATCCATATGGAGTCAGATTAAAAGGCTAAAATCCCTTGTATTAGCTTTAGATAGATATTGCCACAGACTAGGCAAATCTGGTATTAAAATTCGATAGACCATACGTTATCCAATAGGCTACACGAGAAACGTTTTAAGCTGTGCATTCGATAATGATTCGGTTGGATTGTTATGGATAAGCTATTAATATCTGAACGATATTTGCTATAATTTCTAGGTGATTGTACAAGTGTTAGCTTGCTGTTGTTATCTACTAGCGTTCTACTCGCGGCTGTCTCGTGATCTTTTAGTAAAAAAATATTTGTGGCTTTTGTAATAAATTTGTCTTTGGCAGTACTGATACCTATGACTATTCTTACTGAACCAGCATCAGAATATTACTGGGAAGTATTATTTTATTACTTCACATATAGTTCCATTTGGAATATTTTTTTACCTTATTCTTAGATTAAAATTGGTATGATGTTTAAGGTAAAAGAATAGATTTGAGGTATAATAGTTTGTGTAAAATCAATTAAGAAAATAGGTATTATTTTTGTTAATTTAAGGTACATCTTCATCAATTCAAAACAATAAATATAATAAATATAAAAGAAGAACTGTTCGACTTCACAAAAACACAACCTTCAAACTAGAACAGAATGTCATACAAAATGATAGTTTCTGCTTCCCAATGTTACAAGAAATAATATAACATTTGAGTAGTTTCAAGTCCATTCATTCCGACCGAGGTCCATTAACAATATCAAAACAATGAATAACGCTTTATTCGGGATAGCTTTCAAAGCGGGTTAAGGCAAAGTTTGAAAAGCCCCGCACCAAGTCCGGATAAATCACAGGTCTCGATTATGAAATACAAACAACGCTTTTGAGGGTAGTTGCAAATTTTAGGTAAATGTAGCTTCCGGTAAAGATATTTGCTGGTATCGAGTGGTAGCTGGATGTATGCAAAGCTGGGATCAACTTGGTATATAGGTAGTTCTTTTGTTTACATAATCTGCATGGATAAATAGGTTTATTGTTGTTTTCAATAAATTATCGTTATATAAACTACTATACTAAGTTCAAATACTAAAAATCCATATTCATCATTTTAAAAACAATATGTTTTATATATTTTTCTTTGATAATTAAAAAAATAATAATAAATATTATTATTTAAACAATCAACCGTTAATCAAGAATCAATCAAAAAAGTTATTACATTTACTTTAACAAAAAATAATTAAAAGCCTCAACATCAAAAGCTAGCACTAAACACAAAAAGTCGTTTCAATAATAAAAACAGAGCTTAATTACATTGAAATACTCAGCCAACTAGGCATTAAAATGCCGCGTAACAAATCACAAACCTCCCTTGCAAATTCATCTCTTAGCTCACCCTCTATTTTTTTACCTAAACCTATTAAACAAAATCCCATATAAATCAATTATTACCATTTGTCAATGTAACACTGAAATACCTGCGTGGGTACACCTGATCCCAACGCTAGCTGTTTCCACCTGCTAATGTCATATACAGTTAAGCCGATAATTACGGGATTATGCCCCCTGTCTGAGTCCTTCTCCCCCCTACTTGAGTTCCCCATTCACTGCTTCAATACACCACAGTTGGTATATGTGGTAATGTTTTTTAGGGCTACAATTTTTCGTATGATGTAATATTCGTGAATAATTTCCGCGTAATTGTGCTTGAGTGTTTCTTTTTCTTTGTTTTCGATTGCACAGATGGTGTGCAGGTGCTATGGTTTTGTCGTGAAGCAAAATTGTGCATTTTAAAGTGCTCTCATAATGTTTATAGTAAACGTGTGAGTTGCAACTTTTTAAAGATACTTTATATGTATTTACATTTTACGCTGTTTGTCAATAGTGTTAGCTTGCATCAAAAATCCGTTTTAATCAATCTGATATTAAAATAAAATATTGTAAAGTATTATAGTGAATTATGAAAAATATCTGTATACCTTATTATTGTTAAATCCATTTGTTACAATAAAATCTGTTTGTTAAGATTTTATTCCAATCCATAATTCAATTTATGTACATGTATAGATTTTAATATAATAAGTTACATCTTCTTGGCATTTAGAATGACTAATTACATCTTTGCAACAGAAGCTAAATCACAATTAAGCACAAGCAGGTACTGTGTAACGAAAATCCCATTACTAAGTTCCCCGATCAACCACAATCAAAACTAAGTTGATTTCTTACATTTCCCCTTGACCCTCTCTAACCGGGGACATTATTTCAATTAATTTCCTAAACTGTATCCAAACTCAATTAAATTAATGACTATCTTACATCCTAAGGAGTCCTGGCCGGGACACAGGATCCGGCGAGTCTTATTAGACCAAGTTGAATTGGATGGTAATTTATTACGGTTATTGCAGACTCTCGTCGCCCGGTCGTTGTAATCGTTTCTAAGTACGCGTAGGGTTGACTTAGTTTTATATACAATGAAACGTTTTGAATTGTCTTAGAAATGTGCTTAGCTAAGACTGTTTAGAGGTAAGAGGTTTATTTAAAACACTTTACAAAATTAAAAGTGATAATCTATGATGTCTTAAGGCAGTTGTGGCTTGACTTGTAGAATTAGTTGTTGTGACCAATTCTGATTTTCGTTAATTTTCTAGATGGGCAATTTATATTTATACTTGTTGTAAATACTTTTATAAAAATAATAACATAAGAAGATATAATCATTACTTTATGTAATACTAGAAACTAGAAAACAATAGCGATGAAAAGTTCATTTTTTTACGAATAACAAACAATATTCCGTGAAATAACAAAACTATTTTCAAGATTCTTTAAATCTGCACTTTTCACAGATTTAAAAGGCAAAAGTTCAAAGTGCATTAGTCTCTTTGTGCATTTTATGAAGTTTGTCATACCTGCCTTATCTGTGTTTACGATTTATAGAAGTTTTAGTTAGAAATAGTTTCACGTTTTTTTCCGCAGCCTATCCTCGGGAAACCTAAGGCTAAAACACTTCGTTCACTTCTTTGTGAGATTTGAGTGTCGAAACTTAACCCTCGCGGCGAAATGAAAATATAACTATTTCTCCTAATGTTTCACTGCGTTACGACGGCCAAATTATTCCACATTTACCATTGACAAGAATATGTACAAAGTAAATACTAAAATACGTCTCTAAAATGAAATTATAACAGCAAATGAAGTCTTAAAGCTTTTAACCATCAAATTGCTTATTAAAAATATTAATAAAATCTCGTCGTCGTCTTGGTGAATTTTGGGAAATATCATCACTCTCTAGAAGATGTTAATAAAGAGTACTCCATCAAGGCGTAATATCGTTAAGCCCAATACAGTTCGGTTCAGTAATTTTTCGATGATCGTATTAATTTATTGCGAACGAAATTAATTTTTTCTGTAGACGTTTAATGTTTGTTAGTAATTAGTATAGAGAGCATCAAAGATCTTGAGGCTCTTCTTGTGCCTTACTGTTCTTCCTCCAACTGGAATTCGAACCTACCACTGTTGCGTTTGCTCAGGAATAAATTTCTCTGCTCTGGTAGAGAAACCTGGCGACTTCCGTCACTCAATACACAATGTCTACAAAAATAAGGTAGGAAGTGGGAAACGAAGTGTCTCGACACTAGGTTTTTACCTACAGTGTTAAATAATGCTAAAAAAAAAGATTAATTATTCCCCTTAGGGTATAAGTTGAACGTTAGAAAATTTTTATTGATTGGCCTATTATCTATAACTTTTAGTGGCTAACCGCTGACTGTTGAGCATTTGATAATTATAGACTAATAAGAATAGTAAAGGGAAATGAAATGCCTAGTTCATTGACAGGTGCTTATGGCGTAGATTTCCTAATTTTGTATTTATTTACTTTCATATATTAAAAGATAACAAAATTAATGATTTTAGTTATATTACTTAGGCTATATTTCGTTTTGGTTTAAATAAATTTAGAAGTGTATAATTTGTGGTTCAAAATAAGGCTTTTATATAGCTAATTTGAAAATATAAACAAATAATAAACTAAATACACTATATGGTGCTATACTCCTTAAAACTTTAGAGCCCATAAAATGTGTCTGTATATTTTCAAGTATTGGGCATTTACCTTAACTTAAAATGGTATGCTTTTAACTAGGGGTTGTTAAACTTTGATTAAGAACATGTCTAAAGTAAGTAGTTATCAAAATTTACATAAAATATCTTTCTGCTTATAATTTTAAAATAACAATAAGTAGTTAAAACTAAAAGGATTTAGGAATAAAGTTAAAAACTATTTCACAAATTTTGACCGTAGCAAGCCTCAGTAAGTACTTTTTGAAATTATTATTCACAATATAATATATTTCTTATATATATTTCTTTCAAAATAGATTTTTATCTTTTTTTCACGCTAAATATAATAAAAATATATTTTGAAAGAAACATATTTTTTGATGTTATTTGTCAAACCAAAACAAAAAAAAGCAAAATTCATTGAAAGTGAATGCAAGATAGTTAAACAGCCTTCAATCATTACAAAGGTTATAAGAGTGAACTGCGGCTAACACAAGCTACAAAAATAACCAAAGTAAACATTTGTATTTGTACTCAGTACAGAGAATAAAAGTCTGATATAAAACACATAAATCCAATAGAGTTCGAACGTTTTAAAATCGTGTTAAAGTTATATTTACGGTTTCTACTAACTCTTAAGAATTTTGAAGACAATTCTGGGTCATTTTTTTATTTTACTAGACGTATTGAATAACTTAATACTCATCTTCCAAAAGGGCTGATCAAGTTATTTAGCACAATGATGTTTTCCCTAGTATGATTACAGTGTCATAAATTGCGGCATTTAACCCCATTAAAACGTATAGTATACTTGAAGTTTTAATTTTGTCATTATCCATCTCATGTTATTATTTAAAAATCTACACTTAAAATACAGACATTTGTCACAATAAAACAAAAATATTATTGATATGAAAAACAAACAAAAATCTTTGTTTAATTTTAAAATGATTCCCAGTGAAACGTTCATTTTGTACAAATTTCCTCAATTTAGAGTCACCACGAGGGGTCGCATAAAAGACCCAAACAAAAACTAATGTAAATCTCGAGCTAATCGACGTATACAAGAAATGGAGGGTAGAATACAATTATTTTTATGGCAACACAATTTTCCTCGTCTCATTACGTTCATACAGAGCCTGTACCTGGCAACATTAACATGCCCGCTGAGGCTAGGGCCTCGCTAATGCCCATTGGGCACGCGAAGCGGTTTTTGATTATTTCCCCAAAATTATATCCCATTTTCACACTGAAGAACGTGTGCAGGGTAATGATGATCATAAACTACATTGTGGACGAGATGAGATGGCGGCTCTTGTTTTTATGCAGATTATTCACGCACGAGACGTTCGGCTATTATAATTGTATCGTTTAAATCGCGTGATGTCGTAACTGAGAAGTACGAAACCTTTAACAGTTTACATTGTATTACGTATACTACTGTTTTTGCCCCTTTTTTTGTCCACTTTCACAGCAACACAACCGATTTAAATTGAACCATTTATAATGTGAACATAATGAGGCTATTATTTTTTAAATTAAAGTTTATAATAGTTATAAGACGCTATAAATCCACCCTAATTTATATAGAGATTGACCTTAATAAAATTGTAACGTGGATTTGGCGGGCCATAAACCGCAGGATTGCCGCCAAAATACATTTTGACACGCATTTAACACCCAAAAAATCTGAAAGTGCCCGCTTATCGGCGCAACGGAATTGTACCCCCGAATACGATATTAGCATCCATAATCCGACCAAATGAGCCCAACAAAAGGGAATTTACGTAAAAATTCAATAACAGTAGTCATCAAGCTAGCGGCGTTTTGAATTTTAGTTAAACTGGAAGTGTAGTCACTTATTCCAACGGATTATGGAACTCCGTTGTAAATGGACTTGGTCACGAAGTTTTTAATATACGCTGTGTGAAATATTTTACTGGCATCAAAATAGGCTTACGCTTTTGAACTTTTTTTTTGAGGATTTGTGTGAAATATTACTGTTTATATCGAAATAGTATAGTTGTGAATTATTATTTTATTATTTCAAAGGATTGGATAGTCGAAATTCTAGTTCAAACTTAGTTCGTAGTATAAAAATATTAATTTATAAAAGCCTATAAAAGAGCTTTATTTCATTTTTAATTATTTTAATATTAAAGACTATTTTGTAAGATATAAATTGATTGTCTTAGTTATCTTCCTACTTTCATTACGAATCCTTACTCAAAGTTAACATATCAGAATTCGAATTAGCTACCTTTCCAATATAACCATATTTATCGGATTCCTTCACTGTGCCTTTAATCCCACATCCACCAATATATTAGCGTGGATAGCGATATCAAATAACATATCGTATACATCCGTGAGGTCGTATACGTGTTTTTATACCGCTATTTAGATAAAGATGTGCCCGTTAAAGTATCAAATTTGTTCAACTTTTTTATTCAGTGTAGTCACGCAAGCGAAACACGACTTAGGAATGTTGTTTGATTACAACCTTTTTTGCTTTATCAACCCTTATACCCTAATAGTTTTGTATGTTAGTAAATCATTTCAAATTCATTAGGGCTACTGGCGTTTTAAAGACTTCATTGAATGCGGTGGGTGTCAGTTCGATATCTTTATTCATTTTTGGCCAAAGTTTCAGGAAACTTGTATCTGTCAAAGCTATTGTAAGACGATAGTGGTAATAACTAATTAATGTTAGTTTATTTAGTCTTTATAATATTTACAATAATAAGAAGTTCTCTAAAAAAAACCTATTACTTTAAAACAGAATTAAATAAAAAAAATATAACACGCGCCAACACCATCAATATATTCATTAATGTTAAGTTCACTTTAATTGGCCGCTAGAACTTCGGCCAAAATATGTTTTATTAAATTACATTTGACGTTTCGATGTACATTAATTGCTAGTTTCTAGTTACTTAATTACAAAAGCCATGAAACGACAAGGTTTTATACATATTTAATGTGATAGTGATTCTTACGTTGTTGGTTGTAAGTATACTAATATGTACACATATAATGTGTGGAATATAAGGGTGCGCATCGTTTGTAAAATACTTAACTATTATCATATTAGGTATAAAGTTTTTCCTACTTAATTCAATAAAATGAGACGCAAAGCAAATTATTGATGATTTAATTAGAACATTAAAATATTTCGACTAATCCGTCAAATTGCCTTTTTCCGGCTTTTAAACCGACACTCTCCCATAATCAGCTTTCCAATCCTACATATTTATAAAGCTGTATCAGTTATTAGAATATGTTTTTTATAATTATTTATATAATATAAGCCAAAGTTAACAAAAATAAATCCGAAAGCAATGCTATATTATCTGTGGTATAAAAACCGTTAATCGAATACAAATTCGAAAAATCTAAAAAGATTTAAACATCCCTAGAGTGAAGCACGATTTCCAAACGGTTGGTGTAAACCAAGATGGCGGACATGACAGCACGATATCGCGCCAATTCTTTTGTGCTATATATTCTAGTTTTCGTATTCCAACTCCAACGAAAGGACAGACTAATCTCGCAATCATTCTGTGAATTGTACTTTAAATTTTCTGAACGGAAATCCCCTCAAATTGTCACCTTATCTGTCTATTGAAGCTGTCCATGCTAATAGAGCATTTATTTTTTAGCGATTTTTAAGCTGCTTTGTTTTAGCGTTTGGGTTTACAGATTACTAAATTTGAAATATTGTATTCGAATAATCGTTGCTATTTTAATTTTAATTCTATGGTTTTGAATTTGTATAAGAAGAAGAATGTATAAGTGGAGAATGATTTTTTTACATTTTAGCGTTTAAATACGGTAAATTTTCTTATAATATTTCTCTTTTTTTAGTGTGTTTCTTTAAAACATCGTTTTGGAACTTAATTAAATATATTTTGTGAAATCGTTCAGCTTCATTTATGCCAGTGCAAAATATATTTAGTGACCTAAATTGACTCCATTGACAGTTGACGAAGGAAACTGTCACCTTCACCCATCTTTACAGAGAACTATTGGTAAGTTAATACAGGTTTTAGGATAACAAATATTAACAATAAACCTTTTCATTTAAAAAAAAACTCATATAGCAGAAAGTTAGTGTCATTAAAATTTTAAAATAGGTTTCATTTCCATTTCCTCCATTTTATATTGAAAGTTAGTTTTTATAGTGTAACAAAAGTAAACTGGAAGAGAAAAATATACAAAATAACATACAAAACATCAAAGATTTACTTAAAAAATATATGTTTCTTAGTTACAGTATGTATATATATGTATATACGGCAGACATATAAAAATACTTATATATCTTTCTTTCCCCGAGGGTACCCTGTATTGAATTACCCGATCGCAGGATTGAGTCCTACCTTGTGCCTCGGGCGGCTACGAAATATTATTTCACACGTTGAATGAGTGACGACAAACGTTATATTTTTAGGGAGCGATATTTTATGTACCTATTTCTTATGAAAACTGAGTGTTATTTATGTGTGTATCGACGGTAAAAGAGTAGTAAGAGAGGCAGAGGGTAGACCTCTAGAACACAGTGTCGATGGTATTGGAGAAAAAGCATGGGTATGGATATATGTATATCCACGAAGATGTTGAAAATTGGGCATTAGGCAAAAGGGGTATGCAGAGACTAAGTATGAAGCTAAAAAAAAGAAAAACAGTCTGTTCCCTTTTGGGGCCATTGTGACCATAGCACATTCGAGGGTTCGATTTCGAACTCGAGAAAATGAATTATTTTCATTTTATGTAGTATTGTAGACTTAAGATTCACCACTTAACTCGCAGTATCTTGAATTTAATTGTGTGTATCGACATTTAATTTCCTTTCAAAAGCTACTAGGGTTTTTGTCTTAAAGAAAAATAAAATGTATATTTCGGAGCAAAAAGCATACATATATCTAAATAGGAAATAAGCTAAACATAAAAAACGGAGACAAAAACAAAATCTTTTACGCTTAATCGCGGCAGAATAAACAATGCTCCGCAAAAAGGAAATGAAAGCCATTCAAATCGAGATTTTGTGTAGAAATACGTGACCCCATCGACGTTTCGCGACATGTCACGTCACGTCACGTCATCTTTATTTTTCTACCGTGTTTAATTTCTTGCTTATTTTGCTCGTCGTGTCTTTCGTATTTACAATGGTAGTGTCTTTTTAACGCAATAGTTGTGGATTTATTTATCTGCTGTAGAGCCGTGGTCGATTCTTTCCGCCCTCCATTTACGTTTCTGAATTTTACTGTAACTTGTTCAGTTTATGTTAGTTTTTTTTGCCGCCTCCATTTTCCATATATCATTTTACTTGATCATATGTGTTAGAAGGAAGCTAGTGTTAAGACACTCCGTTCCCAACACTTCGCCGAAATCTGGAAGCACTGCGTGTAAGCAAATAAATATTTCATTTCCTCGAGTGGGAATCGAACCCACAACCAGTCGGTTTTCAGTCACACTTTGTGCCCCTGCTCCACGACCGGCCTCTTCATATTTGTTTATATAAATAATAATTAATATAAAAAACACAGTGCAACTTAACTATTTTTAAATTTTTTCCTATTTCTAATGCCAAGTTATATTAAATATGAGTGCGATAAGAGGAATTTTGTCCGCCATAATTATAATGGTATTCGTAATAATTTATATGAACGGACTCGTTTATTTTTTAATGGTGACCACTATATTACGCGTTGGGCGTGACTGCCATGAAAATAACTTCTAAGCTTAGGAGTTATTCCTGTTGAATTGCATTTTCCTTCCGATTTGAATAGGGCTTTTATTACGCGTTATTAAGACCTTAGTAATAGTTTCAAAACTAATGTTTGGGGGTCATGAATTCGATTTTTGTTGTATAACAAAAGAAGAGAGGAGATGTATAAGTATGAGTATTTAAATTAAATTAAATTCCTTCTAATATGACATATCAATCAGCATATTGGGTACCTAATTGTAATTATAAATATATGTAGTTTTTACCTAAACATTAGTCATAGCTTCACATTATATTCCTCGCGGGGAAACCAAAGAAGCCTACGTTATGCACATCATCATCATCATCATCAGCCTGTCCTCGTCCGCTGCTCCAATGGCGCGCCGCACGTTATGTTCATACATATGAACAATTATTATAGAAATTTCAAAAATCTATCACAACTCTGATAATATAAAGTAGCTCAAAAACAAAGTGCTAACCGAAGAATAGATCTAATATTTCTAAGAAATAGCAGTCTTCGTAAGAAAAAGCTAGATAATGACCGCCTCGATGTCTGTTTTACCGCAATCCCGGTGAATCCCGGGAACAGTAATGATCGCTTACACTTGAATCGCCGTTTGATGGCAGAGAGACTCACGACAATCGCTTATGCAGGGTTATTTTAACATTCTATTGCTATTATCTGTTTACGATATAGAGGTAGTAGTGTTTTTTATATACTTGCTT
>DWNA01002570.1:0-11477 GCA_018249835.1 Heliconius besckei
TTAGTGTGCGCGAACGCTACACAAGCATAAGAGAGGACGGGTCTTATACAAGTTTTGTATAGTGTCAGCTTATTTCTAAGTGACATTTTACTACGCTTGTTTATGAGATAGTATAATCTATTAAGAAACAGTCACGGTGACAAAAATCACTAGTGCGCGCTATACCTTACACTTACGGATTAAATTATTTTCATTGACTTCTCTGAGTGACTTCTCTGAGTAGGTACGCCTACTACATTTATTTTTATTAAAGATGCAAATAATGGGAATATTTCAAATAACAATTAAATATAAAAATATAGCTAGTTATGCAAACCATTTTTTAATTATTTTTTAGACATAACAAAAGAAAAATGGCTAACAAATGATTTTCCAAATTTTGTATTAGGTATTAGAAATCAATGCCGCCCTACTTTGTTTAACTAGGTCGAGGTAATCCTTTAAATATATACTACGAGCATATAATTCAAATGTAAGTCAAAGTAAGCAAAACTATGTTAACCGAATTAATCGCGTATAATTCGACATTAGTTAATACAATGTTTGAATGACAATTATTTCTCAAAATTATTTGATTTAATATATATAATAATAACGAAATCAAAGATCTTTTAAAAAATAAGACGTCCATCTAGCGTAGGTACATATGAAACGTATTCTATATTTTATTCTGTTCCCTCATTCTGGACACCATTCGGGAGCTTTACTTTGAAGACTCTGTTATAGCAAATCCTTAGGGAGGACACGAGACGCATAAGGTTTGATTAGACGAGCTTAAGACTCCGAATCGTTTATCCGTAAAGTGGCAATTGCAAAGATAGGCTTATACTCTTACTGCATATACAACTCGTATACTACAATTGTTTTTGACTGCGCCAAATCCTGTAGACTACTAAATATTTTGTTTTATTAAACAATATCTTTATTGTTAAAGTGATAATATCTTATAACATTAGTCACTTGTTTTAACAAATACGTAACTAAAGATTTAGAATAATAGAATTTAAAAAAGTAACCCAATATATAAAAAATATATAATTGAACATATAAAGATTCTTCAAATCCATCCCCTAAATCTAATATAATTTCTTTTATTTCCATTATATAATTTCCTCCATTATATTATTTCTTTTATAAAGTACAACTGAAGCACATTAACACACAGCCTGTGTCACAATCTTGGCATTTTCAAAATTATTCCTACGGGACGAGTGTTTTAGTACAAGTTTCTTACTTTGCGCAAATACACGTTAAAAGTTAATTCCTTGGGGAGGGCGTTAAGAGCTTTTTCATGACTTCTATTTGCCTAACGGTCACGTAAAGAGCTGCTCTAGAATATTATATGTATTCACATAAACAACGAGCAACACTGGGGAATACTTATAAATATATAGTAGGCATAGCGGTTGCATAGATATATTCTATATGGGGGACGGAGTGTTTTAACACTAGGTTCCCACTGCCTACCCTGCTGTGTGCGAAATGCAGAGTGAACCTGATATATTTTATTTATAGATATAACCTATTAAAAAAAATTCTAATGGCAAAAGAGTAAGTAAGAAATATAATAAAGAGCCTATATTATAGCAATGTATACTTTGAAGTGAACATACACTTTGAATCTACAAAAGTATTTTATTGGTCTAATAAAATTTGACTGCAAAGCTATAAATGTGAGTTGCAGATTTCGATCGAACATTTCGAGGGCACTTCGCGTGCAGCCATAAAACCGCCAGTACCATCCCATAAAATCCCTGTGAGGATCCTTGAAGCTTTCCATCGTATAGTGGAAACTGTAAATGGACAATTCTTATTATACATTCGATGTGTTACTTATACTAACTCATTTCTATCGGCTTCTTAACTTGTAGTTATTATATTTATCTAATACTTATATCATAAAAAACATTAGTATCAAGTTGTTGCAAAATAACATGCTTCAATACTTTAGAGCCAAATATAAACTAATAAACCGCTTACGTGGCAAGTTATTTTGCGATCCATTATATTTTCATATATTTAACTATAAGAATAAAGTCAGAATTAAATTTCATAAAAATAAAACAAAACAGATAATATCATGCCAACAATGTCGTTCGCTACATTAGCCTCAAGTTTTGAACAGACGATGTCGTTGCATCTTTGTGAAGAATAAAAACTTTAATACCGATGCTTACTTGACTTTGTATAGGATAAAATTCACGAGAAATTCAGACACAACTTGACTAGCTAGCTATAAGAAGTTTAAGAGATGACAAACGAAATAAGCAAACGAATCTTTTATTTTTAGAACATTACAAGTAAGTTATAGTTTCATATATATATACATTAGTATATATATATATATATATATATATATATATATGTAACATAAATTCGGTGTCACTGTGTAAATGTTACGCAAAATAACCTATGAAGTCACAGCTAAAATAACGACTTGAATAGTCGTTTTATCGCCTTTCGATCACTATACCGTAAATAATTTCCAGTTTATTAAGAAATAAAAGGGAGCAAGCAACCAACAAGACATTTTACACGTTGGCAACGTTACATTTGTTAATATACGTTCACATTTCTCATTTTGTACTTTAATTCGCTTTACAGGGAAGTATAGCATCGTAAATAAACTCATATAGTTATAGGCATTAAAAACGGATAAAAAATTTATAACTCATACGAAGAATTATAAAATATTAGTAACAAAACATAAAAACTTTTAACAGGAAAATTTAAAAAAAGAAAGAACCATATAATTAAGGTATTTTACCCGTTTTACTATATCAAGAATCCATATTTATTTTGCAATAAAACGCAGTAATGTATAAGAAACCTTGAGTATGTACACACGCCACTTCAGCGTAAGATAACCCAGATATCTATTTATGAGAGTACGCCAACGATGGATATGGTTTATTATGATATTGGTAGTAAATCCACCATCATTACGTCCGATATGAATATTTTGAAGCGCAGTTCAAATAGCTTAAACGAGATAAACTTCGGTTTTATTACTAAATCTTATCATTTCTATCGTTCGTTAAATATAGGTGTTAGTGAAGGTTCATAATAAAGTTTAAAGTACGAAAAAAAATAATAGTTCTCTTTTATTTATTGTCTAAAATATTAATGTTTCAACAATCAAATATCAATAGTTAGTAACTTAATATGTAATCGACAAGTAGTACACGTCAAGTATTAACATATTATAAAATGTAAAGTTAAAATAAAATATTAAAACTACCCACCTAAACCTACTTATCAAACTGTATCTAAATAAATACTTACTAATTACAATTTAGCCAATAAATGACAAATTTTGTTCAAAACCATAATATTAGCAATTTCAATTATAATAACCATAAAGTTTAAAATGTAATAGCCAGCGCGACCGTAAACCACAATATTATTACCTCGCTTAGCCTTATTATTACTTTAGTGGTAAATCATGAGAGGTAAATTAATGTCACGTTGCATACAGACAAAGCGTTTGGTCCTTGACCTATCCTAGCCGGTTGGTGCACTTTTACTTGTCGAAACTGCGGTTGAATCACCGTGAGCTTAGATAAACGCTATTGCGCATGTAAATTACGATTAGATGAATCAGTACTAATAATTAATTTATTTAATTTATTTTAACTTACAAAATATTTGATATAAATAAATTACATCCAGATAAAAAATTGCTCGGGGAAGCTGTTTTCTATATTGAATAGTATTGTAAATACTAATTTATATATATAATAAACATAAATTAATAAATAAAAGGCCCAAAAATTATGTAATAAAAACTGAGAATGAAAAATTATTTGTCACGCAAATATTTGTATAATGACACCATAGAGACTTTTCTTATTGCACGTGTAAAACCGGCAGTCATATAAAGTATACTTCCGTACAGTACAGACATGACGTAATCACGCTTATGAAGAATCGAATAATCACTTACGTGTCACCTACTAGTAGGTAATACAAGTACAAACAAACGTTAGCAAAACGGGACAACTCCCACGCAAACAACGAACGTATTACGCGTAACTCCACCCGCCTGTTATTGCCTAGCTCGTGAGTAGGTAGGTACTTGTGATGTCGCTTTACTGCCCATTATTCCAATTTGATAGCTCATGCTCATGACGAAACGGTACTTTCTAATGTTGATACAATGGACCTGTGTCGCTTGGACTTGATAAGTTTCCATCACTTCACTTCACCATGTGAAAATTCTGATAGTGTTGCCTAATTTGATTATAAATTCAAAAGTAAACAGTAATATTCTACTCTTCTTTTCTTTGAAGTAGGTAAATGTCCACTACCTTACCATATATTTTCGCAGAACCGAAATCCTTCCTCATAAATCGACCAAATTGATACCAGCGAAACATGGATTGATGGTGGGTACTCGTAAAATATAGATGAAACACATTTCTTTACCAGACGACGTTAAATACAGGACTGCCAGATTTTATACCAAATAAAATGTGATTCAATGTTTTTGTCGCATTATTACTTTTATAAAAGATTTATCTTCTTTTTATAGCATAAATTAATATTAGTAATTTAGTTTGGGCGAGTCTTAAACTGTATTCTTTTTGAAAGTAGTAGTAGTAGTAATATTTTTTTTTCTTCACGTTGAATCCCGCACATGGGAAACTAATGTCAGTACACTCCGTTCTCCATTTTTCACCAAAATCTTGAGATAAAGAGCGAGGAAATTAACCCCCTACACCACGGCGGCCCTCAGATTAAATATCCAATTCGGTAATATACAACTTTATGAAACTAAAATGTCCTACTCCTTTACAAATGGATATTATTCGTACCTACAGTATATAGATGGGAATAGCATAGTTGAAACTCGAAACTTGTAGTCTGACCCAAAGTTCTTTGTTCGTTAATGGCTCGCTCCTATTCCGCAAGGGAAATAGCGTGAAGAGAAATCTAACAACACTAGTATTATGTTTCCGAGTTCGCGCGAGTATCGCGTGCGACCGCAACATAACGGACGGTATCGCTCGCTGCATTCAGAACATGTTATGTATAATTTGTTGAACTATACCTACATATAACGCCGTAAATATTAGGGAATTTTAATTTCGTCTATATATCGAAAATTCAATTCTTCCAGTATTTCCATAGAGTAACATTTAACTTATTTTCATATTTACAGCAGGTATATGTTAAAATCGTTGCTGGAATGGTAAGCTGGAACTATTTCATTAAACATACATATATTTTTATTGTACTTAGGAAAGCGCAAAGTAAATAAGTCTATTTAACAACGCTAAACATTTTCCTTAAAAGGATTTCATCCAATCAATCTATAAATTGTTTCCAAAAAAATAAAATATTGTTAATTCCGAACCTGAAGTCAAATTAATATAAATGTTTGGTGATTGCCCTAGAATATACATATAAACAAATTAACCTACATGCAGTTTGTTTATAAGGTATAAAATTTAATAATATTGGAATGAAATTTGCGGAAAAAAGATACATTTCTTAAAAGATTCTAGAGGATCAGGATAATAAAATATTAATATAAAGACATATTTACTTAATAGAACTATTAATGTAACCTTGGCATTCAAATTATACATCTCTTATTACAGCTAAGTCCATTAAACTAAGACCAAGTGTACAGACCATTATAATATAATTTTTCTACCTTACTTTGGAGCAAACAAACTACAGCTGCTTTAGTCGCATCCTTAACTGTGGAACGAAACGCCTGCAGGTCACTGAGTCTTCTATTAAAGGATATGGAAGAGTTATCAAAGTTAGTAAAAATATTCTCAGAGTTTATAAACAAGTTACAAAGGAACTAATATTAATGCTTATTTTAAATAAATAATATAACAAGTTTATTAATTAGCATCTCTTCTTAGTTATGAATTTAATGAGGAAAATAGAATTAATTGATTTCCATACATACGTACATAACATAAGCACCACTTCTATTACTACTTCACTTTATTATAAAGATAGATACTAGCTGATCCTCTACAATCTTTTTTTGTTGTTTTTTACATTTAATGTTTTTTTAAGATAAGAGCCAAATGTCTAAGAAATAAACTATAAAATAATTGATTGAAAACTAAAAATAGTTTTGCCGCGACACGAGCAATGCTAGCTAGCTAAAGCAATAAAACCTTTAGCTTTTTTATACAAATATAATATAAAAAAAACTAAAAGGTATGCCGTATATTTATATAGACTATAATAACATACAATCATAACATCGACTGTAAGCGTAAACGTTAAATTGTATTAAAAAAATATTTATACAAGTGGTCGCGTACAATACTAACACGAATTGCGTTACAAACCTTGAAACGTTTAAATTTTGTGAAGTCGCTTTAATTACCTGGAAAAAATAAAACATTGTTTAGACATATTACTCAATACCACAGTATATTTATAATATTGCAACAATAACGAAATGCAGGTGTAGCGTAGCTTTACGCTTCTTTCGCAAAAAGTAAAGTGAATTTATGTGTTAAAACACTCCGTACCTCACTTTTCTTTCAATATCACTAAGATATTTAGACAAAATAGCACCATGGACTTATTTAAAACAAAATCTAACTGATAATTGTTATAACATCAAGTCACTAAATAAACCCCCCTTAATGGCTCTTGTTATAAAGTGTAAGCCAAGCGAGACATAATAAATCAGTTTTCAAAGTGTTCGAGATCAATTTTAGTAAAAAAGGTGGCTGGACGTCAAGTAAACCTAAGGAAATATATTAGTATCAAATAATTGTAAATTTAAATTAAATTCAAATAATTGTGACTTTAATAAAATAAATATAATTAAAAAATAACCATTTATTTTTCGCGTCTGTTTTTTAAACATTGAAAAAATATATTAATCATAATTTATTATATAAACAATACCATAAACAAAAACAAAGACTTTTGAGTTTAAACTCTAGAAGAGCATTAGCAGACAGAAACATTTATCAATGTTCCGAGTAAAACTTTAAAACTATTTTCCCAGTCAGATGTCTTTGTAATGAATGTCGTTCCTACGTCAGATCTTTTACAACAACTTTTGCTATTAGTAGAGAACTACGGAGGATAATTACACTATAAATAACGATATGAAATAAATAGTAAATCCAAAAAAAAATATCATTTTCTAAAGATGCGCAGTTTTTAAGTTGTATCTAATAAATTTAATTTTTTAAATATTCGTTTGGATATTTCTTGCTATATGATTTTTACATCTACTATTGCTAGTCGAATACCTTTCTGCGATATACATATGTATACCTCTTAGAAACAATATACATAAAATGAATCTTCCCTAAATACCAACACGAATTAAATGTTATAAAAAAATATGTTACGAAAATGGCGATTGCGACATCGCATCTTAAATTAAGTGTATAAATTATTTACGTTTTCATTTTATAACACAAACAAAGCAATTTAAATTCAATTAAAATTCGATTCCCTGCTGATATAATTGACACCTTTTTCACCAAATTTACATTTAATAGACCTTGAATCACATTTACTAGTATGTAGTTTAATTTTGAAATCATCGAACCGGTACTTGTTTTTATAATTTAAATACTACATACAAAGGCAAAGAAATTATGAGGAACTTACAAACTTATCGTTTAGTAATTTAAGTTAATAAAACATATCTATGCTTAGGTAAAATAATAATATAATAGAGTAAATATTAAAAACGTGAAGAACGCATATATACAATATAATCAGTTGCTAAAAATGGAAAATCTTTGTTATGATAAAACTACATTCCTTTGTTTCTTGCGATAAGATATTATCTTTTTTATCTCAAATATTAGGCAACTTATAGTGAGATAAGAATTTCTATTAAACCTTTAAATGGCTACAATTTTTATCTTTATAAAATTGGTTTGATTTTTGTTGTTTTAATGTTGTGGCAAATTAAAAATGACAGAAGTACAACATGTCTTTAGTGTAAATTAAATAAGCCTTAGAACCAAAATCAAAGAGGACGTTAGTGGCCAAGTTCAAACAAAGTTAGAGGATATAGATCAAAAGATATTATATTGTTTTCTTTTCTTTTCTATCTTATTATAACCTATAATATCTTATCTATACAATTATCGACGACGATTAGAAAGACATTTCAAATGTATGCTCTATTGCCATCTGATGAGCATAATATTGTTTTAAACACTATCTAGGACGAATTATATTCAACTCATAATTATTATAAAAAAACTTGTTCTTTGGTATCTATACGGTTCCTAGGGGTACAACCTTACGATTGTTCTTTGAAAGTAACTTTTACTGTGCTAGAATCGGGGTATTAGTACTGAGTGATATTCGTTTTAGTTAAAAGTTTAATAGTAAAGACAGTGAAGAGCCTCAATCAACACTATTTATTAGTACAGTTATCTTAAAAGTTTTGTTAATATTTTACTATACATCAAATTAGAGTTAATTAATACACAAAATTTGAAAATCATAGTAACTAATGTCTCTCTAATAATAATAACAACATGTCAAAATTACCGTATTGCATGGCATTATTTCGTGTCATCATTACGTCAAATACAAATTGCTTTGTCATAATAATATAATTTCGACGTGAACTGAAACTGTGCCACACAAACATAACTTACAACCTAAAGCAAATAAACAAGATAATTCTGGATACAACAGGATGGCGCAACACACCAGAGGTTTGTATCGCAACGGGACAATGGAGGACTGCCCTTGAATTAGCACCGGAACTATTCTCATCGAAGTACAATAGATTCTACGCCTGCACTGCAGCGAGGCGCGCGCAATATATAACCTATGAGAATTCTAACCAGCTTCAATTGTACAGAAAACAATATTTGCTATATAATTAATTCTCAAATGGTCTCAATTGGTCCATTTGGGGTGATTTATTAATGCAATTAGGCAGACAATTAAGATATTATGTCAATATTCTATAGGGATCGTTAATCATTTTATTGAAAATTATTTAACTAGTCAATATTGAAAATTGGCGTCGTAGATGGTCCAAAATAAATTATTCGCAGAAGCTTTGTAGCATATAATATGCTAATATTTTTATTTGCTTCTGCGTTGCTTATAAAGTTAACAAGTTTGTATGTCATAGTACATACGTACATTGAATTATTTTTCGATTTTAAATATAGCTTCACGTTGTATTCCTCACATAGCAGGGTAAGCACTTGGAATCTAGGAACACATTGTTAAATCATTATCAACCGAATAATATTTTTTCTTAAAAGATAATATCTTAAGACACTTTCGTTCCCGACTGTCCACCAAATTCTAGGAATAGGAATAGGAATCAATTTTTTGCCGACGAAAAAAAATAAAAATTTAGATTATTTGCATACTTGTCATGCACGCGTCTTATTTATTTACGAACGCGGGGTATTTTTCTCGAGCGGGGTATTTTACATACATACATACATATAAACAATATAGGTCGCGAGGCCGTGCCAGGAGCCGACATCGCATCCCTTCGTAAATAAATTCATCCGCACGCGTCACTAATTATAGAAGCGAGCATCGCCGGCTTTGCGGAAAAGGTCAAGATATATTTAGCAAGCGTTATTTAGCGTCTAATCAAACGTCGATAAGTACGTATATCGACCAACGTAATTGTGTTGCGGAAAATACGTTAACATTTTTTTTCAGCTTCACCATTTATTCCACGAGTAGGCAGAGGCAGCCTAGTGTTAACTTCACTCCGCTCCTCACTTTCCGCCGAGTTTTGGAGGCTTTGCGTGTTGAGTGGCGGAATTCAACGCCGTACTTTGCCTCGACACCAGAGCAAAGAAATGAAAATATTAAACATTTCATTTCCTCGAGTGGGGATGGAACACACAACCTGTCACACACTCCTACCCCTGAACCGCGACTGGCCTCACATTTACACTTAATAAATCAATAAATAATCTCAATATTGAGTTACTCGTGATATTGATAAGCCCGATATAATATTGCCGAGGTTTTGATAGTGACAGTGGTGTATGCGGGCACAGGCGCCTATGCGTCATCTCCATCGATCAGTGGAGAATTTAACTTAGAACGCGACTCGTTCTGCTAGGGAATAGAAAGGCATTGTATTATGCGTACGTGAGATCGAAGACCTAATCTCGGGGGTGGTTGACACTGAGGTCATTCTGCCATCGGGTTCGACGGGCAATAGCATAATATGATAAAATTATAGATGCAACACGACTAAAATATCTTACAAATATGAAGCTTCATATAATACGTGAAAAAGGACGCAAATTTAGCATTTGAAATGTCATTAGCTAGAATATTTCTTAAGTGTTATTTATACGACTATATATGAATCATAGCCTTTTATATTATTTCTTACAAATGTCCCGTGCATACGATCACCGAATATTTATAATATTCATTTAAAATATAAGAAAAGAAAGTCACCCACCCACAAAGTTTTTCTGGATGTATTCTATATAGGTATTTCACTAAAATTAATTTGGTTAAAAGTAATAAAACTTGCGCAACTGGTTTAATTCTAATAGACAATGAGACAACTATAATGAGTTATTCTAATGAATAACCAGTTTCGTGTGGAAAATTTTAACCAATATTTGCCAAATACTACAGCTCAGTACAGCGGTTAGGTAAATGGCTTGCATAGAAGGCATGATTTAGTTAAATAAGAAAAGACTCCGGAAGAAAATTTTCTCCTTATTCAGGGTAGATAAATATAACGTACTTTTTATCTAATCATCCTCGTCCCCAAGAAATAATCTTTGAGATTATTTGCGTTATAAAGGGATTGAGGGACTCTTCTTTCTTTGGGAGTTCCATAATTTAGAAATGTAAGGGAAAGAGTACAAAAATTTTGGAAGCATCAATATTTATATAAATTTATTTCACTTTATTTATATCTAATTCTTATAAGGTGATTTTACACAGGACAGCCCTTTATCCATGAGTCACAACTCACAGTATGATCAACCGCCCGCGTCGTATTTGGGTTAAATAGCATTGTGTAGAACTCTAGTACTTCAGATCAATCGATGCGGGTGAAAACAATACCGACATGTTGTCAATATCATGAGAAATGCTCGTATACATGTGCACGTTGCGTTGCATCATTACGTTCAATCCTTTATAAGTGTTTGATATCCTTATTAAATTATTAAAAATATATATTTACAGACACAAATAACACTTTTTTGGGTAAAAATAAGGTAACGAGAAAGACATAGTGTTCGTCTAATATTAAACGTCACTTTTGTCAATAATAATTATCTCTACTTCATTTGTCTTCTTTATGTCAAATAATTACTTAGTACTATCTCATAGCCTTAATCTATACTAATATAATAAAGCGGAAGAGTGTTTGTTTGTTTGTTTGTTTGTTTGTTTGTTTGTTTGTTTGAACGCTAAGATCTCTGGATGTACTGGTCCGATTTACTATGTTTTTGATTTGTATGAAAGCTGCATTTTTCAGAAGTGCTATAGGC